>QANU01086265.1:90979-203699 GCA_003254905.1 Nissolia schottii | reverse complement strand
CCATTAAACAACCATGAACCAAAATGTTTCAAAATGACATTCCATCACTTGTATGAATTTATTTCAATCTAGACGAAACCATAGTTTTATTTTATAGTGAATGCATAAAATCCAAGCCAACCACAACTAGCAGTACTCTAGTAGATTTAGAACAATCACAGTGAAACGTAACACTAAAATAACTTTTATTTATTTATTTTAGAATACAACAGTAAAGCTTGTTAGTAGCCACGAAATGTCCGCATAAAAATTCATATATGTGAATAGAGGAAAAAGTTGCCCACCCAATTTACTAAAAGCAAAACAAGGAAAGAACACTCCCAACGTAGATCATCTTTGAACTTTAACCATGAACAACAATCACAATCAAGTATACCACTAATAATTTATAACCTCCACTACCAAGAATGAAAAGAGTTTACGGTGGCCTTACTATTAGAAAAAGGTTTCATGAAGTTTGTTATGACCTCTAAAAATTGAGTCTCTGTGGACCAGATTCATTACACCTACATACTACATAAAGAGTAAACTGAAAGGTGGTTTGAAAAATGGTCAATTCATTTGATAATAATACAATTAGTGAGGCTTGTTCCATTAGGTAGGGTCAGCTTCAATTCATCGGATATTCATTCTTAAATTATGAAAGCCAGTAAGCAAAGTGAGAGGCATTAACAGATAAAAAGAAATGCACAACCCACTTGTAACGAGCAAAAGCATACCATTGAGTCTAAATGGAATTGGAAAACCTCCCCAACCAGGATCATCCTTTTTGTCACTGGGTGCTTTTCTGTTGTACCACCTGTGATAATAATTGAATTGTTCACAATTACCCATGCACACTCTATATGGGAGTTTGGCTTTGGCATAGGTGGCAAAACTTTCCATTTCATTTCATCATCGAGCATATAAACATCAGCATAGACCACCTGAAATAAAAGAAACTTATGGCGATTAGATGCCATAGTTTAACACGAAAGATAGTATTGAGAACCAAAATTGTTGTGTCAGTCCCAACATATTACACATGAGGAAAGAGGCGCAATTGTGCAAAAGACTAATTACAGCACACAACTAAATTAAGTTTCCCATGCCATATCTTTAAAAAATTGATAATCCAATTATCATATACACCATGGTAAATCATGAATGCTGTTGGGAAACGGGAAAAAACATACTTCATGCCTGCGTGAACACTTGAATATAGGTGATCCTGGTTTGGGCATAAAATCACCCTCTTGTCCACCAATAACAAAAAGTCGATCATTCACTGCAATGCAAGCCCTGCAAAAAATAAGGTAGAGTTAGAACTTGGATGAAAACCAACCAACCAATATTTTAAGGGGGAAAAAATTACCACTTTTCAAGTATCTGTTCTCCAAAAGCTCTTAAGTTTTTTTTGAGTTGTGACCAGGTTTGGCTTTCTTAAACATGGAACTTTTTATAACATTAAGATTAAATATTTAACAGGAATAAAAGTCTACTATTAGAATCTAGACAGTTTGCTAACCTATGAGGTCCACCACGTGGAATGGGAATTTCAGTCCTCCATTGTTTCTCCAAAGCTTTACCATCCTTTACAGCCAGACTCCAATGATCTAATCCAGGTGCANATGTCTAATCTGTTCTATGTCCTTCTAAAGTAGAAAGTAATGTTATTTACACCATTCAAAAGGCGTGTACACCTTATCACTATCTTCACAACGGAGGATGAAGCTCACTTCTAATAACTCTCTTAACTAACATTCAAAAAGACCCTTCTCGTTCAACAAACCCATAATGTTGGTTCTCACTTCTCTCAGCTTCACATACTGCTTTTCACATCATCCAATTCGCTATTGTTGCGTTCCACCCTTTCTATTATCTAACCAGATTGTCCATATCATTCTTCAACACCCTGACCCCAGTACCATCTCACTGTTGTTAGCCAATGCCAAGAAAGACACCAAAATCCGAGACCTGAAATATTTGATCCACAGATGATTCTAAATTTTCCAATAGTCATCCTCCTTTGTACATGCAAACCAGAATAACAAATCCTACTTCAATTTTGGTCTTGTTTCATAGTTTCATTTCATAGGTGTGGACAACTGTTTGTATTTTACCAAAAAAATAATGGCAGAAAACTTGACCAACTTTTCTAATATAAGTAAACCTTTGTATTTTGTACACAAAGAAGAAAGTTTTACAACTATTGCTCCAATTAGGGCATTGAAGCAATTGAACAGAAAGAAATAAATCGTTTGAGTTGACCTCAGGCAGCAAGTGTGAAACAAATAATTAGGGATGAAGTTTGACATCATGCAGCTACTTTTGCTTGTTAACTCAAACTTAATTTTGTTCTCCACATATCCCCAATGACCTTTCTTGGTTGTGGATTATCTGGTCCTCTGTCCCGTTGTCCTGATGTGAAGTACAACCATCCATCCCAGAAACCAGCTAATGTTGTTTTCACACGGTAAGGAAGCTTTCCAATCACTGACCATGTCTGCAACAAGTAACATTGAACACAAAATTTCAAATGTTAGGAAGGAATGGTATTCGCCATTAAACAACCATGAACCAAAATGTTTCAAAATGACATTCCATCACTTGTATGAATTTATTTCAATCTAGACGAAACCATAGTTTTATTTTATAGTGAATGCATAAAATCCAAGCCAACCACAACTAGCAGTACTCTAGTAGATTTAGAACAATCACAGTGAAACGTAACACTAAAATAACTTTTATTTATTTATTTTAGAATACAACAGTAAAGCTTGTTAGTAGCCACGAAATGTCCGCATAAAAATTCATATATGTGAATAGAGGAAAAAGTTGCCCACCCAATTTACTAAAAACAAAACAAGGAAAGAACACCCAACGTAGACCATCTTTGTACTTTAACCATNACCGCAAATTTAAAACCATGGGGTCAGACGTGATCCCTCGCACTCACAAGCAAACGATTCGTAGATAGATGGAATACTCACATAGTCAAGAGATCGATATCCCGCAAACACATAAAACAGATTTTTAATCTGTATAGCATACCCATCCAGCCTAGGCACGGGTGCTGGCGGCATCACCTCCCAATGCCATTCAGGAGCAGGTAAATCCGCAAAAGTTCCCGACAAGAATCTTTCAGCACCACTCTTATTTGCATTGTTAGTATCTCCACCCTATGAAAAACATATATTTTAGCCCTGATTAACAACAAAGTAAAATACCCACAAAATTATCTATATCATTATCAATAAGAGGCAACCAGAGTCGGTAATTAGCAACATAAAAGCAAAATATGGAATGGAATCCACAATGAAGGACCAAGCAAAAGCAAAATGAATTGAAACCTGAGCCTCAAGCCCTTAACCCTCTACACTCTAAACGTGGCTACCACAACAACTTGGTATGATGCAAGGAAAAGAAAACAAATTCAAACTCCAAATTCATTATGGGTCATCAATCTCTTTTTTCTGTTGACCCCACTCCCAGGACCTAAAAAAATAAAAAATACAAAATCAAAGTGGGTATAATAACAAAAGGGATCTCTTCTTACCTTTTGAGGTGAGCGGGTGGAGGAGGCATTTTGAAAAAGCACAACGGGCAAGTTGTTGTGAATGACCCAATTTGACGCAGCTGATAAACGGCCAGAAGAAAATGAGGCCCATATGAGATCTACAACGAGGGCGACGCCAAGAATGGCGGCGAAGGAGAAGACGGCCACGAGTTTGGTTGCGGAGAAGTGCTTTTGGTGAAACCTGGCCATTGGTTTTCGTTTTTGGGAACCATGGAATGAGTGAGTGGGAGAGCCATTGATTTATTTAGGGAGCTGGGGGAAGAGAAGAGTGTTGGATTGGAAGGGGCGAAGGGAATGGAAGGAACTGACTGAGGCATACCTTTTGAGGGAGGAAACAACGGTTGGGCGCCAATGGTTTCTTTTCTTTTTCTTCTCTATTCTGCTCCGTGTTCCAAAACCGGATTTTAATTTGTGATTAAATTACTATCATTTAAATAAATACAAGAGAATATTAACACCTTCGTAGAATTTAAGTATTAAAAAAAAGGGTTCCAAAATATAGCAAAAGTTTGCACTAACTAAAGGTGGTTTACATCACTACTCTAGAACAAAATACCACGTGCACCGCATATCTTGGTTTTTGTTGGCCTTCTTATTCAAAAAGTGTCATGCTCGTAAGCCATTTTGTCGGGTGCTTTTTAAAGATGGACCCTCATGCGTAGCAATGGTCCTAAGGCCCATCGAAAAGGCCCAAAAGCCCAAAGGGCACTCTCGCGGCACGAGTGGTCACAAATATTGTGTGGTGTGATCCGGAGGCTCTTGCTGGCTGGCTGGCTGCTACTGCGTTGCTGTTCTTTTTTCCACCTCACTTGAATCTCAGACTCAAGAGACCTCCCATCCTTTCCCAACCCTCACTTCCTTTGACCAATCGAGCGTTCGTCTTCGCCTCCATTTCGGTGAGTCCCTCTTTTCTCTCCCCTTCCCCCCCCTCCCTCTTCATTTCTCGCTCTTCCTCCGATCTATTCACCTGTTTTCATCTCTAGGTTTTTTTCCCCTCTTCTTCTTCTTTTTTCTGTTTCTTCTACCCCTTGGATTTGTGCTTTTGGATGATTTTTTCAGCGTTTCCGTTTGTTCGTTTCAATTGTGTCAAGGTTCCGATTTGTTTTTCTTCAATCTTTACGGATTACTTTTCTGTTTGTGAGTTTTGAAGTATGCGCCTCCAGTGCCGGCATTTTCATGAATAGTAAGATGGGTTAAATCAACATTAGACTTTACGGGATTTTGTTTTTATGTGCGGATTATATGATAGTTATGAAATCTAGTTTATTGATGAATGATGATTGCGTATTCTGGATTCTGGATTCTGGAAACATGCTGATAAAATGATCTGGTATGAGCCGTGTCTTAGAACAGTAGATTATGGTCTATATTTTCTGCAGTCACTGTGCTTGTGAAGCTAGAGTCTTTCCCTATTTTGTTGCTCGACAGATATGCTTATAAATCTTTAATGATATCACCTGGTGAGTTTTGGATCCATGATTGTATCCATCCATGTTCTTAATGGGTAAATTGCCGTTGAATCAATGGTTCATTGGCATTTAAGATAATCTTATCATATTTTTTGTCTGGGGTTCTATTTCTTGGTATTTTTTTTATGAAGAACAGATGAACTCTAGTGATTGAAGTTTGTTAAGGGATTGATATGCACTCACTAAGCTTTTTCCAACCCTACCTAGTGAGAAAAGGCTTGGTTGGTCGTATATTGATATGCATCAACTTTTAGGGCTATGAAATCTGTCTTTCTGTGCGTGCATTTCCCTTTCTCTTGCCTACTTCGTCCTCATTTTTGTTGTCATTGTGTTAATTAAGAATTAGGCTACGTGCCATTTTGTAAAATGTTCAAAGTAACTTTTCTTGATAGGTCATCTCACTATGATCTAACATTTTGAAGTGTGCTAACATTTCTGGTGGCAATTTCCACTGCTAGTTTTTTAGGTTGTCTGTTGCAGGTGGGATTTAGTAAACAGTTTGTAACTTTCAATTATATTTGTTGCCATTCACATTCGATTCGTGATGCTTCATCATTGTCCCTATGCTTATATATACAATCGTGTCTACTGCTTGGTTGGATGAGGTTATTTATTATCTATTTCTGTAATTTTTTGTGACTGGTCTACAGTTTGGACTGAGATGGCTGGAGGTATTATTCAGCAGTTATTGAGGAGGAAACTCCAATCACAGTCTACTGTGAGTACCGGTTTCCCTCTCTTCATGATTATCCTTGCTTTTAGGTATTTACTTTCCTGTAGACCTGAATGGCCTATGATGAAGACCTTTAGAACAAAAGTTCGGGTTTGGGCAAAATGGTTTTGTGATTTAATAAATGAAAAGCTCTAATTAAATTCTGATTTATCTTCAGCATATCTTATTCCTTGTCCTAGCATTTTGTTTCTGGCTTATCAACTATCTTTCATGTTAGTGTCAACCCTTCTACAGTAATATGTTGACATTTCATGAATGCTGTAAGGATTCAATGCATTAACATTAACAATATGCCTCACATGGAACAAAGTTGATTGCTTCTTTTGCTAATAGCTGCTCCGTGCTTACTTTCTGCAGAACCCTTCATTTTTATCGTCCATTGTTGCAAAGAAAGATGATGCTGGCTCTACTGGCAGCAGGTCCTTCAGAGCACTTGCATTAATTGGGGCTGGTGTATCAGGGTTTCTGGGTTTTGCAACAACAGCATCAGCTGATGAAGCTGAGCATGGACTGGAATGTCCAAACTATCCATGGCCTCACCAGGGCATCCTCAGTTCATATGATCATGCTTCGTAAGTTTGACAATTTTCCCTGTATTTTCTTTTCTATCTCTTGCTAGCCAAAATCATTTGCTAAGTTAGCAACTAATTGGACTAATCTTGTCCTTTCTGCAGTTTAAAGCTGAATTACTGGTTATGCATGTTTAGTTTGTTTTCTGTTTGATTAGTTGACCTTATTTTATCATTTATCACATCCTCAGATCAGAATGTTTCATCTTTTCTCTTTTGTCTTGCCATTTCATATATCTTTGATGTGATCCTATGACATAGACACTGGCATGGGACTTGACATAGACACAGGAGACACCAAATTTAATATTTTTAGGGCAAGAACACAGCATATATATATAATTGAAAATTTGAGGGAAAATATCCATTATTCATGATATCATATATATTCTCCTGTCTTTTTTTTTTTTTCGTTGTTAGAAATTGCTTAAAGGACCTCTGTGCTACTTTGAATTGAACATGTACATATGCCTGTCTACAATATCTTAAACTTTATATAAAGCTATTGCAAGGTCTTAACTGCTCTTGGTCACAATTCCAACTTTCAAATTTACCCGCGCACACGCCTTCTCTTACTTATCTTGCATCAATAATTTAGTCATTTTAATTATCCATTTATTGTACTTATGTGGAACTGCTTATGAATAGTTTCCAACTTTGGTACCCAGAGGGTACCACCCCACTAGTGTTGTATAAGGTCCGTCACATATATGTGTCTGACTTGTGGACATGGCACCAAAATGGTGTGCGTGCTTTATAAGCGTGATCTAACGAAGTTTGAATCGTGGCTGTATCACATTTTGATTATAGTATTTATTAAACAACCATTGTTGACCTCCAATGATATTAGTGTCATCCCATTGCTTCTCCATTTCTGGGCAACATCAAATAAACCCTTCAATCCATATGCATCGAGTTTTTTGAAATGGCACGATCTTTGAGGAAGCCATTGCTAACAGACCTATGTGGCATCTTGCTGTGTGGTATTTTTTTTGTGGCTCATGGAGCAAGAACTGATGTGATGTACTTGTATCTTTTGAGTTCCAAAGTTGTGACTTACTCTGTTTATTATGCATTCGTTGCCATGGACAAGGATTCTCTAAAGTGAGGGGTCTCACTTTAGAGGGTAAAGTGATCTTACCATTTGATCAATAAAGTGGAAATGGTTCCCACTTTTCACTTAATACATCCAATGGTGAGATTCCTCACTTTACTCTCTAAAGAGAGGGATATTACTTTAGAAGATCCAAATCCAATTGCTATAATATAATTTTCTTGACAAAATAGTTGCAACTTGAACTCTAAATCCTGCAAAAGAAGTATTTCCCACCTTTAAGGGCATTTTTCTGCAGCCAGTTTTGTGAATGGTGATTCCAAATTCTGTTATTGTGTATTAAAACAGATTTCAGGTTGATACCTTAATGCTGATAGTAATTCATGTCTTAATACTTTCAATTTATTTTGCGTGAGCAGGATTCGTCGTGGTCATCAAGTTTATACACAAGTCTGTGCCTCCTGCCATTCTATGTCGCTGATATCATACCGTGATTTGGTTGGTGTTGCTTACACAGAAGATGAGGTCAAGGCTATGGCAGCTGAGATTGAGGTTACCGATGGCCCTAATGATGAGGGTGAGATGTTTACACGCCCTGGTAAACTCAGCGACCGTTTTCCTCAGCCATATGCAAATGAAGCAGCTGCTAGGTTTGCTAATGGAGGAGCTTATCCTCCAGACCTTAGTCTTATTACCAAAGTAATGCCAATTACTTCCTAATAATGTTGTCAGAATGTCCATTTTATGTGTACCAGAAATATATTTACCCTTTTGTATTTTCAGGCCCGTCACAATGGTCAGAACTATGTATTTGCCCTTCTAACAGGTTATCGTGACCCTCCTGCTGGTGTTTCGGTAAACACTTCTTTATTACCTTTCTCAAGAATTAATTTTTTTGGGTTAAATATATTTTTAGCCCCTCATAAATTATTTTGCTAAAAGTTGTCCCTCAAAAAAAAAAATTGTAAAGTTTTAGTATCTGTTGTCATGTTAGGCGGTTAACTGCTGACATGGTAGTTAACTTGGTCATGCGGCAGGTCACTTGCATTGCTTCCTCTACTTACTCCCGCGTTGCTCTTAGCGTACGCTTGCTATTTTCTTCTTCTTTGCGATAGCTCCACGAGTTGCCGACCCCGCTGCTAGCAAAGCAACCTCACCAATGCGCCTTCACCTACTTCTCTCCTCCCCCCTCTCTCTCACTTTTGCCATGTGGCCAAGTTAATTGTCACTTCAGCAGTTAACTGCTTTACATGACGGCAAAGACTAAAACCTTACAAAAAATTTACGATGGACAATTTTTAGCAAAAAAATTTATGAGGGGGTAAAAGACAATTTAAAATTTATGAGAGACTATAAACACATTTATCCTATCTTTTTTTGTTTTTTGAAACAAATCTTATATTTTTGTTCATTGAAACAAATCTTATATTTTTGTTCATTTTGCACAAGTCGTCTTATGGAAAATGCTGGGCACCCAATGTGTGGTTCTGAAATGAAATAACCGGTATTGTAAATCTTTTAGAGTTGTTTTAAAATAAGCTTACAATCAACAACAGTCCAATATGGTGACAATAATGAGTAAGTGTGCATGCATGATGGGTGGGGACTATTAAAAGAGCTTTTGGCTCTATCTTGATATTGCCATTCTGTGTATCACTTAAGCAATTGCTCATATTATGCCTTTTGACATTAAGCATGATTTCTTTTGGATATCAATATCATATATGCTTTTTTCAGGTTCAACAGGATAACTCAATAATAAAGCATATTAGGTCTAAGATACAGTAATACATGCAAGACAAATTCATATGAGTAACACATATAGGATAAAATGCATACATAACACTGACACATTGTCGAAACAGAGTGTTGGAGGAGTTTTATCTTTTGCTGAATTACAAACAGAGAAAACACCTAAGACTCCATCAAATAATTTTCTCTAAAATCTTATTCTGGTCACTTCAATTATTGAATTTAAATTATCTATTGTGTTCATCTTGAATGTCAAAATTGTCACAAATTTATGGATACGATCTATATTTATGAACTTTTACTCCAGCTGTACATTTCATGAAAAAGTCATCCTACAAAAGCTGTCCTGTGGTCTAAGATCAATTCTGTTTAACACTAGTCTCTAACCAGGAGAGGTTTCCTTCCTTTTGTAGAGGATGTAAACTAGTCAAACCAAACCAAGCACTTGAAGCTCAAGCTTAACTTGTGAAAAAAAGAAAGGCATACTAAAGCTCGATTACTTTACTTAAACAAGCCAAATTTAAAGCTTGAGCTTGGCTTGTTTTAAACACTGAGGCTTGGGCTTGACTTGAATAGCTTATTTATAGCTTGAGTTAAGGGAGGTTTATGTAGTGTTTACATAAACTCGGGGACTTCTGAAAACAGTTTTGCAAACGTGAGTGTAATTACACTGAACCTCAGGGGAGGCCAGTGTAATATACCCTAAATTCTACTATGTTTATCTATATTTTTCTAAATAGCGGTCATCCAGCATTTCCGCTATAGCATTTTTAGGGTTGGCCTCTCCGCATCGCTATCCAAGATTGACTACTATGATCCTACTATCCCTTTTGGATCCAAACCCACACAGTTCCAAACACTTACAGCTACATCACTTCCTGATATATATATATATATACACACACACACACACACACACACACACACACATATATATATATATATTGTGTGCGCGCGCACGCAGTGTGTGTGCGCATCATATTGTGGTATGTAGATGTCCACCATTTAGTGATGAGTTTCATCATGCTTTCTATAGTCTTATCAAAACTAAATATTTAATGGAAGTTCATATAACTATTTTGTCTGAATACCAATGTGCTAATATTTTGTGCTTAAACCTTCATTGATGGCGATCTTTAAAATAATGTTGTAGATTAGAGAGGGACTTCACTATAATCCTTATTTTCCTGGTGGAGCAATTGCAATGCCCAAAATGCTTAATGATGGTGCTGTTGAATATGAAGATGGTATCCCTGCTACGGAAGCTCAGGTAATTAATTTTGTTTCTGGAGGAATGGTTTCAGGTCTTCATACAAACACATTATTGTGAACATTTAAAAGAACTTGATTTTTTTTTTTAATCTTTTGCTGCAGATGGGGAAAGATATTGTATCGTTCTTAAGTTGGGCCGCGGAACCTGAGATGGAAGAAAGAAAACTGGTTTGTTTCATTTGATACCTTTCTACGCTATATCAATTCAAACTATATCCCAATTTTAAAGACACTTACTATTTATTACATAAATATACAGATGGGATTTAAATGGATATTCGTATTGACACTAGCACTAATTCAAGCTGGCTATTACCGTCGCCTGAGGTGGTCAGTTCTGAAGTCTCGCAAGCTGGTGCTTGATGTTGTCAACTAGCTGCCTTCAATTTTCATTTTCACTTCAGCAAAGATTACTTTTGGCAATAATTTTTGTCAGATGATTAAGTTGTTTCATCATGTCAAATGCGTTCAACAAAGTTAGTGATTAATGGAGCAACTTGGAGTGTTCTAATTTTGTTTGAGATAGAAATAAGTGTTCTATACATGAGATACTCCGCCGTCTCGGACTTGTTTATTTATTGCATTATCCGAGAGGTACTCCTATTTGGATTCATTCTCGATTTTTATGGAAATTTCTAATCATTGGGGGTTCCTTTCTCCTCCCTCCTGCTGTGGCCACTAACACGGCCACCAGAAGAGCCGGTCACATAACCATGCTAGTCTGCTACAAGCTCTTCCTCTTGGTGCATATGAAAGGAATACTGAAAAAAAATGATTTTTCAACTTGTTACCTGTTTTGTCATTTTGCACCTGCTTTTGAACTGGTTCAGGATTGCTTTATCTTATTCTCAATGGGTCAAGTTTGGTTTTCGATTTTAAAAAATCGGTTTAAGTGGATCAGTTTGTCTAATAACCTTTACCATGCCCACCCTTAGTTCATATAATCCTTGGGGAGTCAGTTGGTGTGCCCACTTATAAAAAGATCTGGAAGGTTGTATTTAAAAGTTGAAAACCGGACAAGCAACTAATTCAGTGAATTTCAAATATTTGTTTCCTATCAAAATAAAAACAGAACCGTCTAAAGCCATACAAGCTGATGGATCAGGGGATTGTTCAAATCACAATGATTCATGCGACTCTGGTCAATAAATTTGCTACTTAACTTCTTTTTAAAATATTTGTAAGACTAAATAATCAGTTTGGTCATAAATTTTTTATTTTGACCTTAATTTTGTTTTCAAAATTATTCTACCAATTTAGTCTTAAAATTTAAAAATTTAACGTCAACTTAGTTTAGTTATCAAATTTCACTAATTCTGGTTCATATAATAATCGAATTAAATTGATGTTAAATTTTATAATGCTAAGAGTAAATTGAGATCAAAATTTTGGGAGTTATGAACGGTGCTCGAAAATGAAATAACTGAGTACTTTTTTTATGAAAATAAAAATAACCGAGTTCTTTTCCATTCCATCTATGGTGGATGTGGCTTACAAGCGTGTTGCTACGAATAAGCTTGCAGTGATGATTACAAGATTAATTATCCGATTTCTTTTTTCCTGCTTTTGGACCAAAAGTGGTTGCTGCTTGTACACATTACAACATTACCCATCTTGTCAAAGAATTATCCTTATCCTGGAATCCCATCACAGATAGAATTCATAAACTATGTACTAATGTTGTTACTAGCTTATGGTCTAGACAACGTAGGGTTTGGAGGTAGTTCTAATGAGACACATGATAATACTCTATGGGCTAGGAATTGGAGAGTTTTAAGGAAGAGATCAAGTTAACTGTCAAGCTTCAAAGCCAAATCATGTTCGACTGCTTGGAAGGAGAACTTACTTTGGAGAAGGGGAATCAAACTAAATGAAAAGTTACTGGATAGCAACATCTCAATATATGCAATTGGCGATGGTGTGGTGCTTGTGAAGAAGTTGGATTTGATGATACAACACTATCTATTTTGGAACTCGAGGACAAGGTCCATTTCAACGTGGAAGGTAATGTAATGAGCTTAATACGCTCATTCGGCCCCGAGCATTTGATGGGATATTTTAAACTCCTCACACACCAGCAAGTTTACCATGTTGAATAATAAAGTAGTGAGTAGAGCTCGTTTTCATAAGGATTAATTAAATCAACTAATGTTACGTTCAATTTAATATTTAGGAAAATCAATATAGAGATAGAGATCAATGACTGGGAGTATTTAATGAACTTGATGAGGGGGGGTTATATTGATTCTTATCTAATTGACGAGGAGGTCACGAAGTAACTTCTTGACTTGGCAAAGAAAGAAAATTTAAGCACGAAAGCTTCATGTCGGTTGGATGCATATCTAACGGCTGATACTATTTATCACCGGCGTCCGTCCGATCCATTAAATGCAAAAAATCAACGGTTCATATTTGTCGGAGCGCGATGCACGTATTACAAAATGGGCGGCGGCTATCATAGTTGAAAACGCGAGTCGAGAAATAGAGCCAGGTTTTCTCTCTCTGTCTCGCACTTCGACTTGGCTCTACTCGCTTCTCTTCGCTCCAGCTCCATCTCCAAGCTCGCTCTCGTCAACGGGGTCATCCCCTTCTTCTTCTTCTTCTTCTTCTTCTTCGGTTCGAAGTCGCTGCAACCTCTCTTCGTCGATTTTGGCAAAACGCTGAAGCGTCTAGTTTAGCTGTTGCCGTTTACTGCAAAATTCAGCTAGGGTTTCACCACTTCTGCAGTGATCTCTCTATCTTCGCGCTCTCTATTCGGTTCTCGTATCGAATTGCTGCGTCTGAGTTCCCGGTACCAATTCCTTTGAACCCGCTACTACCGCTGCTGCTGCTTGTGTTTTCAGTTGACCGGTAATTATTTTGGGTCTGTGGTAGAAGGAAGTTACCAAGTGGTGTAACTGCACCATCTGGATGGGGCTTTTAACTTTGCTTGTGTTCCTTTAAAAATTTTCTTTGCGATTTCACTAATATGCACCGCAACAACCCCCGTTTTTCGCCCATACCTAGGAGGCTGAATTTGTATTAGGGTTGTTTTCTTTCAAAACGAAGATTTCCGTATTGAACTGTAATTTTTTCTGATATTGGCATCTCTCAACAGCCTGTACTGCCTAGCCGTTACAAGTGAAATTGGTGAGTTTTTTTCTCCAGTGACTGGGACTGGATCTTGAACTTATGATGGCGAAGAGTAGGCTCTCTGGAGGTTATTATGGGAATGCAGTCGGGGAAGCCGGTGAATCCGAGGGGTCGGGTAGCTCAGGAAGAATAGACACCGAAATTACTGTATCAGAGGACTCCAGCATCCCTAAAAGAAAATGTATTAGCTTGAATTCGGGCCACCACAACGCGTTTGACGTTCCCATGCAAGTTCTCCCCTTGTCAAAATTGTCACACTTACAAAGAAAAGACCTGGTACTCAAGTTGAGATCAGAACTCGAACAGATTCAGGTGCTTCAAAAGAAAGCCGAACTACAAAAGGCTAGTGGTGTTGCATTGTCATCCTCAAGTGATATTCTTAGCTGTAGCAATGGGAATAAGCGTAATGGGTCTCAAATAGAGAACTGTGGAAAACCATCAATATCCAGTTCTGTAACAGGGAATAAATTGAAACCATCAGGTCAGAAGCCCCGTGGATGGAACCGGGGCTTGTCCGGAAAGTTTGAGTCAGCACCACCACCAACTTCTTACCCTGGCGCTAAAAATATGTTGCTGATGAAAGATTGTGAATCACTGCTGAAACGGATGATGAGCCACCAGTATGGCTGGGTTTTCAACACCCCTGTAGATGTGGTGAAGTTGAATCTTCCTGATTATTTCAGCATTATTAAGCACCCCATGGATTTGGGAAAAATAAAAGGAAAGATTACCACAGGAGCATACAAAAGCCCATTGGAATTTGCCGATGATGTGCGGCTTACATTTTCAAATGCAATGACCTATAATCCCCCTGGGAATGATGTCCATGTCATGGCTGAAGCCCTCCGCAAACTTTTTGAAGTAAGATGGAAAACAATTGAGAAGAAACTGCCAAAAACTGATGCTCTGCCACTACCTATGAAGCCAGACACTCGTGAAGATGTGAAAACTACTAAACCAATGCCTCCTTCAAAAAAGAGGAAAATTGACTCATTGCCCCCTCAACTTGAAGTAATGCCACCTGTTAAGAAGGTTATGTCAGACGAAGAGAAGCACAGGCTAGGTAAAGAATTGGAGTCTTGGCTGGGAGAAGTACCTCTCCATATCATTGATTTCTTAAAAGAACATAGTTTAAATGGTAGAGAATGTGGGGAGGATGAGATTGAGATTGATATTGATGATCTCAGTGATGATACACTGTTCACGTTACGAAAGCTTTTGGATGACTATTTGCAAGAGAAGCAGAATAACAAAGAAAAAGGTGAAGCATGTGAAATAGAGGTATATCTGTGCTACTGCTGCCTAACATCCTAGTTCTTTCATAATTCTTTCATAATTGAGCCAGTTTAACATTTTGTCTGTAGTATAATTACCCTTCCCTCTCCTCAGTGCGATGTCAATCTTACACTACCAATGTTTTGATTCCTGGTTATCTCTGTTTTCTGTTGCAGCTGTTGAATGATTCTGGACCAAGCAATTCCTCTTTGCAAGCATTTAAAGGTTATACTCCGTATGTGTGCACATACACATTTATTGCGTACTCTATTTGATTTCCTATTAAAATTTGTTCTTCTTGTAGCTAATGATCCAGCTGATGAAGAGGTAGACATTGGTGGAAATGAGCCCCCTGTCTCCAGCTATCCTCCTGTGGAGATTGAGAAGGATAAAACTCACACAACAAATAAACGGTTTAGTCCAGGAAGCTCCAGTGGTATGTGGGGTTTGAATTACTGTGTGATGCATTGGAATACGTGATGTAATTTGTGTTGGCGAATCTTATTAGATGTGGATATTTGTATTGTAGGATACATTTGGTGCATTATGTGGGAATATATTTTATTCAAACATATTTTATGCATGTTTTAATGTTTTATTATAGTTCATCCTTCTAAATCTCACTTTAAATTCGTCCTGGTTGTTTAAACATCTTCAATCTTTTCTCTAGTGTTGGTCTCCGATATTTTGTTTTTTTTTAATGTAAATTGAATTTTTCAGAAAGTAACCATTGTATTTAAAGTTTGACTTATGCAAATATTTCTCATTAATTTTCATATTAATCCAAGTTTATATGGTCCTCCATCTGTATATCTTAAGGTAAAAGTAAAATATGCGTTCGATACAAAATAAATATCATGCATCTGATCATATATATTTATTTAATTTAATTTTGATAAAATCCAGCATTCAAGACCAACATGAATGTTACATATAGTTTAATAGTTGGATTGATATGAATCATTTTCAAGAAAGTGTAATTCGATTTATTGGTTTTATACATTTGCTGGGAATTCACGGGACAATCAATGTAGCTTAGTTTCCTAGTGATTGTAGTAGCGCGAGTGCAAGTGCTTCCTAGGTACTTTGGGATTTAGGTTAAGTAGAGCGAGTGTTGTTCGTATAAGGTACTGTGGTTAGTACAGATAGAAAATACTGATAGTTGTATTTTCACTTTTTTGGGATGTAGATAGCATTTTCATTTTCTATAAGTATATGGCTCTTACCCTCATCAATAGTTTTCTCCAGGGAATGTATATGCTGATGCATTGTTGTTGGAGTCCAAAGTATTTTCTAGAAGTGATTTTTTATTTGTATATATTTTCATTTTTTACGTTTAATTTGGAAGGATTCTGTACATTAATTAGCGGCCATATCTAATGTGTGCATTGCAGATACGGACTCTGGTGGTTCTTCTGATAGTGAATCTGTTGATGTTAAAACAAGTCCAGTAAATGTAGCAAAGGTCTGGTTTGATTATTAAGTGAAGATTTTGTTTTGGTTATCTGTTACTTTTTAATGTAAAGACTGGTTTTGTAATTGCTGATGCTGTTTTGAATCTGGCCCATGTTTTCTTTGCTACATACTATAGTTATTTATTTGGGTTGTTCTGCAGATACTAGAAAATCTCGGTTATGGTGATCGAATGGATGAAAAGACTAGGGCTGGTGATAACCTTGAAAGAAATCGTGAGTAATATTCTTAGATTGTCTTTTCATGCTGCTTAAAGGTGGTCGAGTATGATTTTCCCTTTGAAAAAGAGTCCAATTCATACTACTAAAAGTTTGGCACTGGGTGTGGTGTTCCTTACAGGGAGTGTATTGCATCTAGAATCTTAACCATTTGATTCTTACATGACATAAATAGACCAAAAAGATGAGTATTCATGTTAAAATGTCCCTTCAGCTATTTGCCTTCCTATCACCTCCTCGTTTGTTCAGCCTTCTTGTCACCTCTAAAAGACCAGAAGGTACCTACCCTGTCATTGAGCAGAGCCTGCATCACACAATTGACCTCCCTACTGATTAAATTTGCAAACTATTAAGAAATAGTAATCTTACAAGAATGGGTGATTCTCTCAGTTATTTGTTCCCACAATCTTGTGGTGTTAATGAAGATATATAAGTATAAATTAATAAATATCAGTTATATGTTGCAGTATTTGGGTCCTTAGGTGGCAAAAACTAATTTTGAGCTTTCAATGAATGCTTAAGTGGTGAAAAATGGATTCTTGGGTGCTTACATGACAGAGTCGTCTATACTTATCATAAAGCTTCAACTCTTATCCTTTGCTTCACTATCTAAGATAAAACATTTGAAACCATAATAAAAATAAAAATCAAAATTTAGACATCAAAACAACATAAAGAGACAATAGAACTCTAATTTATATCAATAAATGCATGAAAGACATTACTTTAAACAAACTTAAACCAAGACTGAAGAAGAAAGCCTAATCTAAGGCTAGGATGAAACAAAATCACTATCTTGCACTCGTAGATTTATGTGCTTTATCAATTTTGTGTCTCCTGTTTGTGTTATATGGTTTTCGTCTTCCGCATGGCTTCTCTGTTATATAAAATGCTGAGTTGGATACTCTCTATTGAATTTCATACTTAATGTGCTTTCTAGAATGATGATACTGAAATAATTTACTTTTTTAGTATAGATCTTAGTGCAGAAATTTCCTTGATGATCTGATAATGTGAGGTTGGCAGCTTTTGCTGAAATTGCCCTTGTTGAACTGAATTGATTATTGACATTGTAAAGATAGAAGATTGTAGAAATATGTTGTTACTGTAGTCTGTAGATTATTTTTTACTATTCTGAGGGAATTTATCTTAACTATAAATTTATCTTTGAGAAAATAATATGTTATGAGGACCTAATCGCTGTAAATTGTGGTCTGCAACCACAATTGTGCCTGCATCATTGCAGTTTTTGGTGATCTCCAAAACCCACAATTACAGTTGCATCAGCAGTTGTTTGCAACTTCTTTATTCTCAGTCTCAATTTAAAACTACGAGGCAATACCTACTCTCGTGTTATTATGCTTTGGTGACTTTCTCAATAAACATGATGTTTGGATATTGGAGGCATTTGTAATTTGAGAGATGAGATTGTATAACTGGGTTATTAATTTCTGGATTCAAGAGTATAAGATAACTGTAAAATGTAAATGTCATCAATACCAAACCCTCCTAAAAGCTTAAGTTGTTCTATGACTTGTTCTTTGCATATGCATTGTCCAACTTGAATGAAACTGACAGTATCCTCAAAAAGTAATTTGAAAGAACACCGAAGTGAGGTAGCAAAGGAAAAGAAAATGTTCTCTTCTTTTTTTCCCTTTTTTATACAATAATGTTTTATTGTGAAACCATTTAGTGTTCCCATTTAGAGATTTCAGAATTCAATTAGGGGGGCTCTTACTTTATTAGTGTTATTAATCTTGTGATAAGCTTACATATCTGATTCTGATACCCATTATCGTTTACAGAATCTGTTAGTGGCTTAGATCAACTTGAGGATAGCTTTCAGCAAAAGCCAAGTTCTCTTGACTCTGATTACCATCAAGATGGTAAGATTGTTTGGATTGTGTAAGATTTTTTTTTTTTAACTGATATTAGATAGCTACGAACACATTATACCAACACATTATGTTACTAATGTTGTAGGGGACAGTGGTACAACTGATAGACAGGTCTCCCCTGATAAACGTTATAGAGCTGCCATATTGAAAAAGCGTTTTGCTGATACTATCTTGAAAGCTCGAGAAAAGACACTTATACAAGTAAGTTACGTCATATTTTCAAACTGCATGGGAACTTACTTTGGTTGTACTCACCATTCTGATCATTATTCAATCTGCATCTGATTTGATTAAATTTGGGTGAACTCAGGATGAGAAGGGAGATCCTGAGAAATTGCGCCGGGATAGGGAAAAACTGGAGATGGAGCAACGGAAAGGTGATTTGGGTCATGCTTGTATACTATTTTAAGAGTGCTGATTGCATGCTTAGAATTTAGCTTGATGTTTTGTTGACTAACCTATCTGTTGATCCAACTCATTCTCGAGCAGAAAAGGCGAGGCTACAAGCAGAAGCAAAGGCTGCTGAAGATGCTAGAAAGCAGGCGGAAGCAGAAGCCGCTGCAGAAGCCGCTGCAGAAGCCAAACGAAAGAGGGAGCTTGAGAGAGAGGCTGCACGACAAGCATTGCTGCAGGTAAATAGGCAGTGTCTATCTTGCCGAAATATGTCCATTTACTTGTTTGCTCTGGATTTTATTGGAGTGTATACTGGCATCTATGCAGATGGAAAAGACTGTTGAAATCAATGAGAATTCTCGATTTCTTGAAGATTTGGAAAGGCTTAGGGCTGTACCTGCTGAGCAATTACCAAGTTCTGTCGATGAGACGAGTCCTGATCACTCTCAGGATGGCCTGGGTAGTTTCAAGTTTGCAGGGAGCAATCCCTTGGAACTACTAGGCCTGTATATTAAAGTTGATGATGACGAGGAGGAAGGAGAGCCACCCGGTGTTTCAAATCCTGTAAATGATGTGGAAGAGGGAGAGATTGACTAAGTTACGCATATTCTGTATGATGAATCGAGGAGCAGGGTATAATTATCATGATCCCAAGAAAATTGCCTGTGTATTCTAGTTCTAATGCATTAATCCATCACAAATGGAACGGTGTATATTTTCTTGTCGAACATTTCAACCTCTATATATGGACAAAAATGGTTTAGTTTTGGGCTCATAGCAATAAAAGGAGTGGTTTGAACGATAGCCAATGTACGTTTTCGGCGGTCTGCAATTACAATAGTAGAATACCAAAGTAATACATTTATGTTGTTTTTCCACTACTAGTTACCGGCGAGAGCATTGTGTTCGCGTCCCTTCATCTAGGCAAGACAGACACCACCCGATTCTGGATTGATAACTGGGTTGGCAGCGATTCTTGCCTGGAGCAAGTTGCTTCCCTTGACTCTACTGCCATTGATAATAACCTCTTGGTTTATGAAGTGGTTGACGGCGATGATTGGAATTCATCTCGGAATAGGCAGATCTCATCATTCTGCCTCCCTCCATGGATGTAGTGCAGGTCCTGACCGCTAGAAATGGAAGCATTCACCAAAAGGCATTTTCACCACTGGCAGTGCGTGTGATGCTCTTAAAACCCTGAGGCCGAATCTCCCTCAAGGTCCCTGGAAAGAAATCTGGGACTCTTTCGGCCCCCAACGCATTAAAACTTTCTTCTAACCCATTTCCCATAATCAGGCACAGCAAATGGGTTGGTATTTAGCCCTGATTGTCACAGATGTGCGAGCTCCATGGAGGATACATTGCATGGCAGCGTCTAGGACCTGGATCAAGTTGGTCCAATCCAACAAAATTGCCCTCTTGTTCACCCTCCCCTTTGCTGATTGGATCAAGCTCAACTTTAATGAGAATCTTTGCATTCATACCAAACCATTGCTGGACAGATATTTTCATTCATGCCAACTAGGAGCGCTTTAGTGACCGCCACCGCCTCCGGATATCATCATTAACCAGGTTGAGCAGATTGAGCCTGCAATTCGAGGCTCCCAATCCTAAATGTTGATCTCTTGTCGGCTGGGGATTTTCGCCTGCAGGATAGTTCATGACAAAGTAGAATCTAATTCAAAAGTCTCGTTAAGTCCTCCAAGAATGGGAACCGGCCACATCATGCACTAAATAGGTCATTTGTATCATAAATTTTTGGTTGAGCATAGCTTATTATTTGTTAAAAGGCATTTTTTGTCTGATCTAACATGTTTTAAAAGTTTGGTCTGACTTAGAGTATGATAAGTTAACCTCTTTAAATAAATATATTATAAATCTTTTTATTAAAAATATTATATTATTATAAATATATTATAATAAATAAATTTATCTTTGAATAAATAAATATATTATAATAATGTATGAATATATTACCTTTTATAAATTGGTGTAATAATTCAAGTTAGTTTAGAGATAGATTAGTAGGAAATGACATAACTTGCGTTCAAATTTTACCTCATTAATTTTTTTAAATAATTATATATAGATATATGAAATTAAACAGGCCAGAGAGACTTCGCGTTTGGCCTAGGTTTTACTCGTTTAATTAAATAGGTTTTTTATTTGGCTTAGACTTGAGTCATTTTTATAAATAGGTCAAGTGAGACTTTTAATAGGCTAGACCACATGCCTCTGTCAGACTGCCTAACTTGTTCTCACCCCTAATGTTGATTACCTAACTAATCTCAACACCCATCATAATAATTTGCCTAACCTGTTTCCATCGCTAGTGTTGATTACCTTACTAATCTCAACACCCATCATAATAATTAGACTCACATTTGGGAATCCCCTCCTGAAGGCTTAATTTCTTTCCTTCTGGGGCCTCCATACCTCGTCTTGTGTAGTTTTTGTTGTTGGGTTGGGGGGTTTGTTGTTCTAGGCCCCTCTTGTAAAAAAAAAAAAAACCTAAAATGAAATAAAAATAAATAAGATGCACAAAAATAGGTGTTCATTGTTTTTGAATCTATGAAAATGTTTGTCTTCCTAAGGCTATGCATGAGAGTTCTATTGAGAGAATGGGAAAAATATTTTGGAGAAAATGATGAAGACAAAAAATTTAAATTTGTCCCTCTCTTTAGATAATTTATGTTAATTTTTTGGTTTTTTTCTTCGATACCCAAACTTTTATGAAGGTATCGATATTTTCTAGTATTTGAACGATTGTGATTAAATTATAAATTTAAAAAAAATGAAAAATTTAAGTTAGTGGGACACTAAGCGAAGTCTTAGATGCTATGATATTGATATCATTGAATTTTATAGGGTGCCAGAATAAACCCCTAATTTTTTACCTAACTTTTAAACTAATTTTTGTATCTTAATAAAAGAGAAACACATACATATCTTTACTGTAAATTGTTTCATTAAAAATTAATAAGAGTGTGCTTGGAATTAATAAAAATTGGACGTGATCTAATTTAGAAATTAAATCTTGTGTTTAAGAGTTTTGAAAATAAGAAGATTTTATTTGACAAATCTTATGGATTTGATTCTTTTGCTTTTGAAATCCTCCTTGGATTTGATTTTAATTTTTTTTACAAAAACAAATAAAATCAATTTTTATTTTTGATAAACAAATAAATATTTATTTTAATCGTTACAAACATAGTCTGATATATATTACACATTTCCCTTTTTTACAACCCCATCAAAATTCCAATACGTCATAAGAAAAATCTATGAAACTTCGATACAAACACAAAGATACATCAAATTCAAAAAATTACACGACACAGGCATGCTCTCTCTTTCTTTGTAACTTGGAAGCATAATTATATCGTTTAATAACCTTCTATAAAATATAATTTTTATCAATCCAACCGTTGAATTGCAATTAACTATCATATAAATCATTTATGTTAAATTTCAATAAAATTAAACATCAACAAGGATGTGTTCTAATTGATCTTATTTTCACATATTTTAAGTGTATGTATTACATCGAGATATATATATATATATATATATATATATATATATATATATATAATAGAAAACGATTATAGAATAATATAAAAATTTATAGACATGATCTTTATGATATAAACTTTCGATCCAACGATTGATTTTTCAAAGCACTATGTCATTAAAAAGTTATTAAGTATTGTAACAATTTTCTAAAGTTACACCAGTATAACTTTATCCTAACTTGTGTGTGTGGGGGGGGGGGGGGTTACACCTCTTAATGACTTTTATTAAATTTAAATTTTATTGATCTAACTATTGAATTATAATTAAATATCATATAAATAATGTGTGAAATTTCAAAAAAAAATTGAACATCAATAAGGATGTGATCAAATAGTTCTTATTTTTTGCACATTTTCAACATATGGATTACGTCAATTTGATGTATGTAAAAAATATATTATGTCATGAAACTAATGAGAAAGAGTGATGGGAAGAGTAATAGAGAAGATAGAGAGAAAGAATTGAGAGAGTCATATTATTTTTATTCACAGATGTGTGTTGTATAATGAACACTTAGATGACTATTTATAGGCTAAATGTGAAGTACACAATATTACATCAAATCTCTGTCATATCAAGATATATCTATCAAATTGGATACCAACCAAATTAGGATAAAGACATCCACTTTCCAATAATATTTTATAACACTCCACATTGGATGTCCATCAAAGATATGCCTCGTTAAAACTTTATTAAGAAAAACCCATTCGGAAAAAAAATCTTAGTGAAGGAAAAAAAAAAAGTATAACATACTCATAGTGCAAGCTGCTTGTTAAAAGTCTTATTAAGGAAAAAACTCAATGGGATAAAAACCTTGATAAAGGAAAAAAGAGTACATCATTGCTCCTCTTCTTAAGATAATTATGGACATCCATCTAATAAGATGGTGTAGAAATTGTCACCGTAATATATCCATACACATAGTAACGCAGTTTTTGTAACAATGGTCACACAACGTCCATCTCCTTCGATTTTTGGGCATCAAGGAAGGAGAAGTGAAACAACCCAATAGGCGTCCAAAACCTGTGGCCATAGTGGTACGAAGAACAACTTGCATTAACATTTTTCATGATACTCGAACATGTTGATTGATTTCTCTTGTCCAAACCTTCTCTTCATGTATTACAATAATTTCTGCATGATTTGAAAAGGTAGCAGCAAAAATTTGCTTTGTTGATCCCTATGATCTAGTCATGCTTCCACTTGTAAATTAATAACTTCTGAATTCTGCCAAAGTATAAAAATGAGAAAAAGAATGTTGTAGCTACATAACCAATAAATTGTGATTAAGATTCATATAAATAAAGTAAATCTACGAAGATATCACAATAAATACTGAAAATCATTCTAGTATGTTCTTGTTAAACAATAACTAAATCTCACTAACTGGCTTACACTAAAAACTATATTCAATGGCATATTATTAGCAAGATATATTAGTGCTCCAATAGCACTAAGTTGTGGTGCTTTAATAACAAGAAATTTCTTGTCATTTTCATAAGGTCTTAATGGATCTTTATCAACTAATCTCACAATCATTTGGAGTACTTAATGGATGTTCTCAATGTATATAAACTCATTTTAGACTCTTCTCTATATAAGTTGACTGATAGACAAATATTTTATTTGTCAAATGCTTTATGTGTAAGTGAAGACAAAATTTTGTCCAGAGATTCAATGATACTTAAATCATCAACTTATATTGTGATTATAACAAGTCAGATTCAAACCCTTTTATAAAGATACATGGGTAAACGAGATCACTTTTATACTCATATTTCAATAAGTATTGACTCAGGCGATTGAACCACATACGCCATGTTTATTTTAATCCATATAAGAATTGTTGAAGCCTTAATGAATAAATTTTCCCAGTAAATTCTATATGCTTCAACTATTTTAAATCATTTAGGGATTTTTATTGATTTTTGCTAGCTAGTGAACCATATTAATAGGCTTATAGATGCATGTCTAATTTCTTTATTAACTACTAGAATAAAATTAAATCCACCACCGAATAATATATCTCCATATAGTCAATGCCAGGTTTTCTGAAAAGCCTTGTACTGCAAGTCATGCTTTCTCATCTCTTTCTATTTCATTTTTGAACGAAAATTCATTTGTACCCCCTACTAGCTTCACACCTTCCGGTGCTTGACTATAGATCCCAAAAACTTCATATTTTTCAAGTGAAGTTGATTTTAACATAAATTACGTCTTTCCACATTGGCCAATAATTTTTTTGTCTATATTCTTTGACAGATGTTTATGCGAGATCTTCATCTTGTTTATTATTTCAGTAGTAACATTATGTGCATCAATGTTGTCAACAACAATATGATTCCTATCGGTTCCGTATTTCTCATAAAGACATAACTCATCTAGATTTCTTAATTTTTGTCATTTTCAAGTACCTGAACCACTTTTGGGGTTTCACCAATAGTTATATCTTAGGGCTCTTTTCGAGCACTTGCCACCATATTATGATCGATCAAATGATCTCTCAGATTGATTAGCCTCTGACTTCATAGTCAACATCCTAACTGCCATAGATAATTTTGAATGGACAGATTCTTCCCATACCAGAGTATTTGCTTCTTCTAATAAACTATAAAAGTTTTTAGCATCTGTATTAGGTTCTTCGTCAAGCATATTACCGTCGAATGCATCGTTAACCATTTCTGCAAATCTATCATTATTATTCAATTGAAAATTTTCTATTTCATCATCTTGTTCAATATGTGTGTGACTTGCACTTCCCCCTTCATAATGCAACCTACTGAACTCATTGACACCATTAACATCCACCTCTCGGTGGTCAATCCATATTCAATAATCTTGCTGAAGCCCATTCTTGTACAGATGCATTCTAATCATTTCAACATCCAATATCCTATAGCGCTTGCTTAAAGAACACGGACACTTAATGTTTTGCTCTGACATATATTGATGAATAGTTGTAACGGCCTGACAAAAGTAGTCGACGCCCTCAAAAATTTTTGGCTTTATCACTCCTCGGTTCCCGTAGTATTTATCGTGCATTCAAAATCTATTCGACGGAATCATTTTTTCACAAATCCTACACGCATGTTACATAATTAATGGGCGTGAACTTAATGATTTTAATTGCTTTAATCGTCTTATTATACACTAATTCCACACCATATTTCCTAAACCGTTCTAAAACATACCTAGTAATAAATTAAGTCTTTATCCTAATAATAATTAAGTTAAAGACATACCTAATTGTCGTAAATATATTTTCATTTCATGTTTATATTATCGTAATAAACTTTTTATTAGTCAAATCATTGAAATAGTCAATTTTTAAGAGATTTAGTAATTTGTTGACCATTGAAGCTTATGATGCACCTCTCTACAAATATTGCATTGAAAATATTAATTTATCACACTATATTATATAATTTATTAATATGTCATATTAGATCATGAAATTATAGTAAAATTTAATGAATTTAATTCTAAAAATTATCAAAAATTTATAAATTAAGTAACACGAAATATTTACCTCCATAAAATATGTGAGAAACCACCTAACTTTACATATAGTTTAAAGCAAAGTGTAATTGTGACAAATTTTAAAAGCGATTCGTGCAATTTACCTGAGAAACTAACTAGGAATAATCTTGTTAGTTAACGAACCGTAGTTATTTAAAACTATCTAAAATTTGAAGTTTCAGAAACACCTACCTAATCTTGCAAGTAACACAAGATTGGATGCTTGTACACTCACTCTCGCGTTGAGAGGCTAGGAAGAAACAAACAAGTCCAGAATGACGCTCCTCAACCCTCCTCTTGCTCAACTTGGATCGTGATCCTTTCATCTCTGGATTCATCGAATCTCGATTCTTCCAACTTTCCTCCCCCACTCTCCCTTATTTCCCAACCACCATTCGTCCACACTCGAATCTCAAATCCAACGTTTCCCTCTTAACCCCAACCAACCTACCTAGAGCCACCAATTCAATCCGCCCCTCGACTATTTAAGGCACAAATATCTCTCGCGCCTTCACTCACACACTCTCCAATCCCTCCCCCCCATCAGAACATAAACCCCACTCCGATCCCTCGCGCGCTGTCGAGTTTCTCAATCAGCGAGAAATGGCAGCGCCGGAGTTAGGGTCCTGCGCCGTCGTCCTGTTTTTCCTCGTGTTCCTCTCCATCTACCTCTTTGGCTACCTCGTCGTTTTCCGGACCTGGAGCCCTAAGATCCGACCCGAATGCTCCAGCTGCCTGATTTCCCTCTTCCACGGCACCCCCGCCGCAATCTTCGCCTCCGCCGCCATCCTCGCCGACCCCAACCGCGGCTTCGCGGCGGAGAACACCGCCTTCCAGAGGCTGGTCCTCGACTACAGCATCGCCTACTCCCTCACCGATCTCCTCCACTACCTCGCGTTCTTCCCCGGGGACGTGCTCTTCATCGCGCACCACCTGGCCACGCTCTTCGTGATCTTCACGTGCCGCCACGTGGTCTCGCGCGGCGCCTTCGCCGTCCTCTTCCTCCTGGCCCTCGCAGAGGCCACCAGCGCGTGCCAGAACGTGTGGACCCTCGCCGGGGCGCGCCGGAGGGAGGACCCCTTCGCCGCCAGGGTGTACGGGGCCCTGTCCCCGCCGTTCTACGCGCTGTATTCGGTGGTGAGGGGCGTCGCCGGGCCCTGTTTGGTGTACGAGATGGTTGCGTTCTACGCGGGTGGGCGTGCGGACGGTCTCATTCCGAGGTGGGTTTGGGTTTCTTGGATTGTGGTTGTGGTCATGGCAATTGGCGTCAGCATATTGTGGATTTGCAATCTCTGGGTTGAGCTCTATCGGGATAGGACAAGGAAATTAGAGGAGAAAATTAGATAGTGAGTTAGGGATTGTAAGAATCTAGAATTAGGGGGTCTTCTTTTTGGCGTTTGGGCATCTATTGTCAGGGATTATCTTAATAATAATCCTAAACTGTTGATTCAAGTGAAAAAAGAGTTATTAAACTTTGCTTTGTGTCCCTGAGCTATTATTATGCTTTTTAGCCATCATGTGGTGGATTTATGTTGCTTAATTAATGAGATGGATTGATTGTGGTGGGTTTGGACTTGTTCGCTTTTATGGGTAATGAATCCAATTCACTACTGATAATCAGAGTTTTTAGTTTTTTCAATATCCCTAGATTTCCCCTTCCTCCTCCGCTGTCTCCACCATCTGCCTCTGATATGGTTTAGGATATGAAAGTGATTTTTGTATTAGGACTTTTGTGCACTTTACATTGCAGCTGTTTAGATTTGGCGCTTGTTAAGCAGATTACTTTACTATGTTGTAAGATTTTGCGTTGAGGCATGATGAAGGGTTGAAGCCGTGGTTGAGCTCTCATTCATTTGCTCTTGGGAGCTTGAGCTTTTCGTAGACTGAACCTTTGGCTTTGCCTTTCGTAGTGGTTAGACATGTTTGTGTAGATGCATGCATAACGGTTGGAATTTTATCTACCGGTGCTACGTGTGTAGCAAGTTTGCTGTGTAGAGAAATCCAGGAGTCGCTGCTACAAATCTTCTGCCCAAGTCGAATGTATTTGACGCCCAAAGTTGGAATCACTGGGAAGATTCCAAGTGTAATGCAGCATTGAAAACCTGAAACTCCTACTGTAAACTGTTTCCCTTAATTGTAAGGAGAATGTACGGCGTTGGATATAAAAAAATCATCCGAAATATCCAAGACCATAAAGGGGTGCCAAACATTGTGAAGGCTGAAACTTGCAAGATATGAAATTTCAGGCGGAAAAAGACAGTCAAACATGTCACATTCATTCGTGTAAACAAGAGAAGTGGATGTTCGGAAATTATGATTGGAGGATCGTGAAGACCCTCCACCCTATACTTTTTCAAATAAAGAAAGGTGAAAATTTTTTAATATGTTAAGCGTCAGTTTGGTTTTCGGTAGAGAAATTTATGAATTAGATTTATTAGCAAAACTGTATAGAAACTTCTAAACCAAATTGATCCTTAAAGGAAATTGCACGAGGAATCATTGTTTGAATTTATACAAATGATGTAGACTCAATTAAACGTTTTCACTCTGAATTTCGCCTTATTCCTTCTCACTTGGCATCTCAGGGATGGCAGTGGGTGCTCACGGAGTGGGTATACATGGGTCTTCATGAGATACACAACATCTAACATGTGGATTAGAAATTCTGTGTACTGAAAAAAAAAAAATATATAGAGAACTTTATATAACCACATTAAATATTTATTTTCTCTTTCCTTTCTCCAACTCTCCTTCTTTTTCATTTTTTCCATTTCCTTCCCTACTCTCCCTTCATTTTCGCTCAAAATTTTTCATATGTAACCTCTGTTTATTTTTCATTTTTTTTTTCTCTTTCTTTCTCTTTGTGCCTCTTTTCTTCTCCATTTTTTTTTTTGTTTCTTTATGCTTCTTCATTTTCACCATTTTTTAGTCCGTCTTCGTTTTCTTTATTTTAAGATGTTATAGAGAGCATGGACAAGGATATTCTTATCTGATCTAAGTTGTTCTCTATGTTTTATAATGTTTCAGTGAGGTGTAATGTTTGTTTATGTATGGTGTAATGTTTGCTTATGTGTGTTGTAATATTTATTTACTTCTTCATTTCTGTGTGATGTAATGTTTGTTTCTGTATGCTGTAATGTTTGCTTATGTGTGTTGTAATGTTTGTTTATGAGTTTTGTGATGTTTATTTCTAATTGCTATAATGCTTTTTTCTTTGTAATGTAATGTTTTAGTGTGACATAATGTTTATATGTGGTTTAATGTTGGTTTATGAGTGTTGTAATGTTTATTTACTTCTTCATTTCTGTATGGTGTAATATTTGCTTATGAGTGATGTAATGTTTATTTTTTAGTGTTGTAATGTTTATTTTTTTGTGCTCTAATGTTTGTTTATGAGAGAGAATGAGTGAGGAGCAGTAGAAAGAGTGGGAAATTTATTTTTTGTTATTTAATTTAATTAGTGCGGGTCCCATTTTATGTTTTGCAATTTAATGGGACTCAGGTCCTGTTTTATTTTGCTTCCATATTCGAAAATGTTTGTTCATTGATTTTGTAATGTTTGTTCATCTATTTTGAAATGTTTGCTTATGCATTTGTCTCGGTGTATGGCATACATAGCTGTGATGACTGTACGATGGATATTTTTTCGTTGTACACATAGCATTATTGCATGTGTGATACATGCATAGGGGGCAAAAGTAATAAATAAATTGGACAATACAACACCAGAGTGCACGATTGGATTGAATATGCAATTAGCCCATGTGAAACCCACATTTTGGATGGTGGAAGCTTGGACAGTGCGGAATGTGAATTCCAATGCTTGGAATATGTGTAGTTAAGATAATTCCAATGCTCACAATAAGTGTAGTTTAGCCTATAAATACATCAATCAAATAATGTAATCACAACTTTTGATGAAATATAATTTCAAATAGTGTTTTCTTTAGAAAACCTTGCAAAGGGGTGATCTCTTTGTGTGCAAAGTGAGTAATTCACTTAACTTGTTACATTAGGAAATTGAGTTATCTCATCTAAGGCGTGATTTCTTTGGTGGTATTTCTTCAATTTTTTGTTTCTATCCCAATTATCTAAGTTTATAAGGGTAGGTTCCTTACAGGTTTAGTAGGGAGAATGTTTATCTCATTTCTTTCTCTATGTCAAAGCGTGTGTTGGAGTTTCGGGATCAATATATTCTTGGGGTTTTCACATCATTTGATATTAGTAGCAAGTTTATAGAAAAATTCCTATTTATCTATTTTCATTTATGCAATTCCTACTTATTTAAGTTCATTTTTCAAAAAAAAGGATAAAAAAAGGGGAAAAAAAGAATAATTGTCCTATGTACACATGGGTGCCGTTGTTCACTGAGTCTTCCCCAAGATCACCGATCATCTTTCCTTTCTTATACAAAGAATGACGCAGATTCAGTCTGATGCATTTGTGGTTCTTACATTTAGTTGCAATGGCGTCAGATGGTGAATAAGCAGTCACCTCGTGGTGAGGCTAGTCATTAGGAGTCCTATTTAGATTTGAATTGTTTTCATGCTAGAGTCTAAAGTACTCTAATTGTACACAGGCATGATCTTCGGACTAGTCACATAGCTTCCTTGTATTTAGTTTATGTTTAACAAGAGAAAGTTGTAAAAGAATTTTTACATATTAATTTATGTAGGTTTTTATTCAAAAACTGTGTTATTTTATTTGTATTAGTTAAAGTTTCGTATGCATATTTTAACGAAAAAACATTCCTGTGAGGTTTCCCAAGGGACATAGGTCCCTTGTGCTCGGATGATGACTTTCTAGGGCATTACCAATGAGATCATGCCTCAAAAGTTACATTTTGTAAACCAAGGGACATAGGTCCCTTGTACTCTGCTGATGACTTTTTGGGGCATTACCAACGAGATCATGCATCAAAAGCTACATTTTGTAACTCTCTAATTAATCATTTGTGACGATTCTAGAGGATATTTTCATGTATTTAATTTTCATTAGTTCATAGTATAATTTTTTGTACCTAAAAAAAACTTACCACAATTAGTATATCTTTATTTTTTTTTCCCCCTCCAATTGTTGCATCAATACTCAATAGAAAGAAGATACAAAATAAACTCTTCCATTGTACTAATTGGTCATATAATTAAGGTATCAAAATGAAGTAACAAATACAAAACCAACTCTCCATTATTTTGTTACATGACCTAAAATATCGGATTGCTATCAATGTTTGTTATTTTCTTTGTTGGGATTGTTGCTGAAAATTATTAGCACAAGATGGGAGGGAAAAGCAGAAGAGGGATAGCATGGAGTGACCAATGGAAAACACAAGCATTCATTAAAATGGTATGGTTTGCGCTTTCATTTTCTATTTTCATTTATTGTTTTCGTTTTCGGATTTTCAAATTTTAGAAAATATGCCTAGTGAAAATTAATCTTGTTTTCAAATGGCTCTACCACCTCTTTTATGGGATAAAACCCTCTCTTAGTCTCATAGTTATACCAATTAATCATTTTGGTCCCGTATTTTTAAAAGCATTAAATTTGGTTGTCTATTTATAAAAATGAGTCAGTTTAGCCATTTTTTACATTTAACCACGTTTGAACAAGCTGGATATACCCAAGCATATTATCTATCTTCATTCATGCATGCTTACATATTTATTTATATTAAGAGTGTACTTTCAACTTCTTGCCTGAAAAATAACTTCAAGCACTTCAGTTATTGAGGGATATTAAAAGGTCCAGGTTATTCTTGGGCTGCAAGAATTCATTGGTAAAACCCAAAGGTTTTGGCATTGAGTATGATTTGGCTGAGTCCACCAATAGGCGACAAAACCATCAAAAGGAGACCAAGAATAATGCAGATCTGGAAACATTGAAGACAAGTAGGTAATCAATCTCAAAATCACCGCGTAAAATACATCAAGAAGAAAATATGTTGCAGTTGGACATACCCAGTTGATGATCCAAGATAAGCTAAACTTCTTTGGTTTGTAAATAGTGAGCCAGATAATGCACGGAAGCTAAAGAATGGCATTGTGTTAGAATTTCCAGTCACTGACATGAAGTCATAAGTATTGATTCAACAGAACAGAACAGAAAAGAAAAGGGCCACTGCGGCTTACAAAGTATGTTGTTGGAGCGAATGCAAATCCTCCAAAAAAACCAAGCAGGGCGCCAAAGAATGGGAACGTAATGCCCAAAAACATTGTGAATGCTGAAACAAGTCGAACCATATAACATAAATTAGACCAAAATAAATGTGGATTTCACAAAGGCGCTTGAAACAAGTGGCAGAGGGGAGATTGTGCGTGCTTACCGACATAAACATTGCGGACAACAAATCGTAGTAGTCGAGTTGGCTTGAAACGCAGTTGTTTAACCATTACCGATTCAATCATGTCAAAAACTGGCATTGCATATAGCTACACGCATAGAACAACAAAATAAAAAAAATGCGAGTTATTACATTAAGATTGTAGTGAGGAATTTTCAAATGGGTTGGGAAATGAGCTGCTAATATTTGTGCACACCTGGTAGCTTCCTATAACGTGGACGACAACAAAGGCGTTAGCCGTTACTATGAGCCAAGTAGGTTTGTTCAGAGAGACGAGGATGTTGTCGGCAACATCGCTGCCAAACACCCAATACCCAACAAAAGCAACAGGGAAGTAGCACAAGGCTACAATTATGTAGGCAACCAGCACTCCCCTCCACATGGGGCCCTTAGATGGCTTCTCTGGGGAAGAAGGGATTGTTGCTTGAATCTCCAACACCACATTGTGTCCGGCATATGCGAAAGCAACATCACCTAAAGCGCTGAAGAAGCTCAAGACGGTTCCCGACGTTGTGGTGGCTTTGTAGCCGTACACCACATTTTCTTCAACTCCTCTGTGCGCGGAAGCAGCCCATGCAATGGTTGAGTAGCTGCACAAGATTCATATCCCACACATGCATGCATGCTTTCATTCATCAAGTTGGTTTGAAACAAACCATGTGAAAAGAGGAACACACCCAAACTGATTCATTCAAAATTTAATTTTATAGATATGAAATTAAAAATTTAGCCCGTATGCTAAATAATCTAATCTGTGCAATTACGTCAGATAAATTTAAATTTTGTATGATTTTTAACATAAAACCATATTTTTGCATTTAATTAAATATTTCAAATTAAAAAATATATATTGTAAGGAACTTTGGTAATAAAACAAATTCTCGAAAGAAGAGAAAAAATCTCGTGGTATAAATCATTTGGAAAAATTAGTGCTAAAGACCATTAAAGAAGGCTAATGAAGAATAAAGGACCAACAAATTATTACCACTTGACAACAATTCTTCAAAACAACCCTTAAATTATTATTAGGAATTAGTGATCGCAGAGTTCTACACAGAAGCACTAATTCAACCAAGCTCCCCCCGTGTTGTCTAACCTAAGCTTATGCAAGATCCATAATTTCACAAGCTCCCCCTTTCATGCAGTTTTTCAGCAACCAACTTGGTAACAACCAATTTCAAATTTCAACAAGATCCTTCAAATTGGCACCGAACATTGGAAACATTTAGATGGGCAACAACCGTGAACAAAACTGATAGAAAACAAAGGAGTCTCAGAAATTCAAACAAAGTCTGTTTTAGGCCTTGGACTGGCTCCAGATCCAATAATTTTTACATGCACTGAAATGAGTATCTGCTTAAGCGATACCAAGCCGCTTACCACTTGTACCAACCCCCTTTGGCACTGGAATGGGTATCTGAATCTATGAACACAATTTCTTGTCAGACTATGGCACAATAAAGAGAGATGCTGACCTCAAAGACATGATTGCGGCAGCCAAGGAGATGCCGGAGATGGCGTTGAAGTTTGGAAGGTGCGAGAGCACGAAGTGAACAGAGGCAAATATCATGATGAAATAGCTGGTCTTCATCGGCTTGCAGCTATCCTTGCACAGCAGGTCGTGAATCTTCTGCAGCGATCTCCCCCCGGTGACCATGTACACGATGTCCACCCCAACCTCAACCACCAGCTGCTGCGGCACCACGATCCACAGCCCGAGCTTCTCCCCGAACGCGTGCTGCCCCAGCTCATGGTACCTGTCGAACCGCTTCCCGGGCACCATCTCGTGCATCTCCACCATCTGCCACAACGTGTACAGCGTGGTTATCCACGACAGCACAAGGATAACCACACCGGGGCCCCTGCAAAAAAACGCGCGAATTAACGCTTCGATTTTGTGTCCAGCGATTGTAATTAGAGGTGACCGAGCATACCATCCGAGGTTAGACATTGCAGACGGAAGGCTCAGGACGCCGGCGCCGACCATGGCGGTAACGTTGTGAAAGGTGGAGTACCACCATTTTGCACTCCTGGAAGAGGAGATGGGAAGCCAATCGTCAATTGCCTTCTGCTCTGCCCTTCTCTTCTCAATCTGTGATTGGTTTGTTTGGGAAATTGAAGAGAGGCATCAAAAAGGGAAATTCAAGAGCCGAGATTAGTTTCAACAGATCACACATTTTGAGCCTAACATGATAAATATGCAGTAAGTACAAACACGCTCCTACCTCTGCTTCCGAGGGAGAAACGATTTCATTGGCGCGAGACTCAGTTCCCGTGGTCATCACGCTAGCTAGTATGTGTGTGTACAAGTGAGCTTGAACCAAAAGAGTGCACTCACTGCCTTTAACAAAGACCGTCAAGACAAGTCCAAACTAGCGTCGACGCAAATGAGCAGTAAGGCATTTTTCAAGCATATTTATAATTTTATATGCATACATTTGCACAGAGATTCTTAAAACCGGTTCGAGAATGATTTGCGAGCCATTGCAAGTTGCATCAACTACTCATTCCGTCAAATTTCTTTTATTGTCATTTTTTACCCAAAAAAAAAATTTATTATTTTAAGAATTCATTTAATTAATATTAAAATAGAAAAACATAATTAACTTTGAACAATAAGAGTTATAATTATTTAGTGTTGCAGGAGTATGAGAGATAACAAGGTTACAAAAAAAATTACTTTAATATTTTTTTATTTAATTAAATAAGAATTAATTTTGAATAAATTTTTGTTTGAAAAGAAATGGAGGTTGACTAAGAAAGTAATTTAGATTTGGACCACGTGTGAAAATTTTGGAGATTAACATCCTTAATGATTTCCATTTATTGTTGCTTAGCTATTTACGCGTCATTGATTCATCACCAAGATAGAATTTTGTGAGCTGGTAAATCGTCATACTGAATTTATTTATATATTACTCACTCTTATCCCTTTTAAGTGTCATTTTAGTTAAATACATGAATATTAAAAAAATTTAAATTTTAAATGATTTAAAAAGTAAGTTTACAAAAGTGCACCCATTTAATTTGATTAAAGCGTTTTAATGAAAAGAAATAGACATGATATCGAAAATATCATTTCTAAGACTTTAATAAATTAGAGATATAATTGTAAACCTAACCATAAAGTGTGTCTTAAAAAGTGAGAATGACAAATAATTAAAAAAAATATTTTTTGGCTAAAGTGATAACTCAAATGAACCAATGGGAATACATTTTTTTTGTTACCCGGGAGGTATTCGTCTCTTACAGCAACTAATCCTCTTCAAGGCTTTTAGATTATCGAAGTGGATATGTCTTTCTCAACAAATTTTTTATATACACTCCGCCAAGAATTAAATCTTTGCTCAAATGTTTAAGGAATTAAGTCATCTACTGATTGTGCTACGCTTTGTGGGGGAGTTATATATTACACGTGTATAGAAATTTTTAAATTCTTAATTCTTAAAACCGGTTCAAAACTATTTTGTGAGCTATTGCAAGCTGGATGGAGTCATTTTCAATCCTGTGTAATGTGTAATTAATTCATCACCAAGATTGGAAAAATTTTCGTGAGGTGGTCAATCGTCATACTAAATATATTCATAACCATACCATAAAATAATAATATTTTCTCCACTATTTTGAAAAGACTACTTACTATGTATGGTCATGAGTATTATGACTTTTTGTCCCAAAATAAATCGCATAAATGTACTCATTTTTAATAAACCATTTATAAAGTTTTTTTTTAAAATAAACTATTTTTTATATAAAGAGAGTCAATTTAAATTGACTCATGTGTAACCCAATTTAATTTTTAATAGAAATCAATTTAAATTGACTTTTATTTATTTTTTTTAAAAAAAGAGAACTACTAATTTTGATAAAGAATAATTTCGATTTTCATAATAAAAAATTTGGATGTTAGTTTGATTTGGTAAATATATGATCTCATATAATTATAACAAGATCCTATGAGATCATATAATTTCAGAACAAATGTTGTCACACATTTAGAATAAGACAGTCAGCTCAATAAAAAATTGACATAAAGGACGTGCATAACATAAATTAATCAAAAAATATTTTAAAAATTAATTTCATACAACTCAAACATGGAAATATTATTATTATAGAATGAATTAAAAGGAATTAAGTAGAATGGGCAAAAATTATAAACATAGAATGGGCAATCCCGCAAATTTATCTTTTACCATGTTATACTTAATTCCTTTTATTCCATTCTATAATAATAATAATAATAATAATAATAATAATAATAATAATAATAATAATATTTTCATGTTTGACTTGTATGAAATTAATTTTTAAAATCTTTTGTGATTAATTTATGTTATGCATGCCTTCTGTCAATTTTCTGTTGAGTTGGTTATCTTATTGTAAATGTGTGACAAAAATTGCTCTAAAATTATATGATCTCATGCAAAGTTGTCAAATTTGAGAGTTTAAGTAAACTCATGAAGGCTCAGCAAACTCGAATCGTAAACTCGTAAGAGTTTACATATGTAAAAAATATATGTTATAAGCAATATAATTAGGAATTAAACATGATTAAATTTTGTATTCATAATTGACATTGAATAATGTTAGCTTTAAAATAAAATAAATAAAAAATATCATAAAATATACCTTAATGCATGACATTTAGTTATGTTATACTTTATTCTGTACATGTATTATACTTTATAGTTTAATAAAACATAGCTCAATTATGATAAATAGGTAAAATTGGCTTAGTAAGCTCAATAGATATTGTCTAACACACACAAAGTCAACTAAGTATCTAAAAAAAGTTACCAAATTTATACATCTTGAGGTAAACTCGTAAATAGATTTTAACGCGCAAACTCGCTAATAAAATCGAGAGTTTACTTAAACTCGTACGAGTTTACCAAAAAAGAGTTTACATGAGTGTTAACTCGTTTTGTGTAGTGAAATCGTAAACTCGTAACAGTTTTCGAGTTAACTCGAGAGTTAAATAATCATGATCTCATGGATCTTACAATAATTATATGATTTTATAAGATCTTATAATAATTATATGAGATCATAGGATCTTGCTATAATTATATGAGATCTTATAATTACTAAATCAGACTAACATCCAAATTATTCATTACCAAAATCGAAATTATTTAGTACCAAAATTAGTGGTCGATTTAAATAGATTTCTATTAAAAAGAAAAATGAAAATTTGACTCCTTTTATATAAAAAATAGTTTATTTTTGAAATAATTTTATAAATGGTTTATTATGGAATGAGTATATTTGTATGGTTTATTTTGAAAAAAATAATTCTGAGTATTATATATATATATATATATATATATATATATATATATATATGTATGTATAAAATGATGATACGATGATGCTCCATGAATTTCTACCATTTTGACTAAGATCGTGTAAAATTCAAGTTGACGGCCCCACAATTCATCATCTACTGTTAGTATTCAGGTCAGGATCACAATTTGGCCCTGTATTTTTATAACTTCTTGAATACAAATACAGTTCTGCTACATGTACACCCATATTCCATACACCATACACACACTTGTATAATAATGCTGTGGACCCCCAAAATAACCGTCTCATTCACTCTCTCTCCCACCATCACCAAAACGTGCGTGAAGCCACGCTTCACACTTGCAATACATCTCGTTTGCACTTCCTTTGGTTTCCACGAGTTTAGTGCGAGAATATTAATAAGCAAAGTATATAATTTTGACAAATCTTTCCTCTTAAAAAAAGATCGACTCTCTAACAATTTTCACAAGACCATACTCTGCACAAATAAATACTCTGCACAAATAAATACTCAAGGATAATTAATGTTTGTTTGGGCCATGTAACATCCCGTTTTTTCCCTTAGTAAGGATTTCATAAATTCAATAGGGGAAACACGCTCTCACACAAGCTTTGGGGTTAAGAGTGTCTATAGAAATAATTTTGCTCACTTTCTTAAAATTCTGCAGACACTAGAACGAATCCTTTTTGTCGTCTGAGTATAATTGCGCATCCAAAGTATCCGTAAAAGGTACGGCTACAGACGAGAATTTACAAACACCTCAAATGAACCCAGATTATTCTTTAGGAAAATAAGGGGATCACAAGGACGTGCTCGGAATATTTTTAGAACAGTCATACGCGAAGTACCGGGACCAGAAACGATAAAACCCGATCAAAATTGATATGCCAAAGCCCGTTAATTCTTGGCCAATAAAAGTGGCCAAGAGACAAGAACACTACATGGCCAAGAATGGCCCAAGTGTGGTCAAGAAGTCAAAAGGTGTGGTGAGTCATATGGTGACTCATGACAATGACATAAAGGCTTATGACTCATAAGGGCAATTTGGGAATTTTAACCCCAAGGGCATTTTTGGAAGAATAATTTCGTGGGTTTGCCTATGAATAGGGCACGCTCCATATCTAAGATATATGAACTGTTGACTGAAAGTTGATGTAGTGATGTATGATTTATGTGATGAGGATGTGCCATGAATGATATATGAAATGAATTAATGAAAGGAAAGGAAAGGAAAGGAAAGGAAAAAGGAACCCTAGGACATGACGTCACTAAGTCCCTAATAGGAAATAAAGGATAATGATGTTAAAAGAAACAATCTTTTCCTAGCTGTGCGGGGAGCCGGCAGGAAAGGCAAGCTGAACCTTGGGATTATCTCGTCCCTAGCATAAGGATGACGATAGATTTCCTCGCCATTCCTAGCATAAGAATGGATACTCATATCGTGAGCGATGATATTTCGTGGGAAGCAGAACCAATCAAGTTAAGCACTGCCTGGTCCTCACGGTACTAAGATAAAACGTAGCTTGTATCGGTAGGCCACCGCTACGAGAGGGTTGAGCTTGAGTATATGCTCTAAGTGATATACAACTGTACATAAATGGAGGTGCGCAGAAGCTTATAATTAAAATAGGCACGATTATAAGTGGACGCAAACTGAAGCTTATTATATGAATTATGTGATCATATGTGACTTAGGAAGTAAGGTAGAGAACATATGACTTAGTTAATGAAGAATAGGTTTCCCAGTCACATAGTTAATTTAGCTAAAGTTGCTCAGGCTTAGTATAGATGTTAATAACTAGTAGGACTAGAGTATAACTATGACACTTAGAGATTCCCTGAGCGGCGGAATCATAATTGAGTATGAAACAAGCTACGACGATTAAGGTTTTCCCACTGAGAACACTGTGTTCTCACCCCCCACTCCTTTATAGTTCTAGGCGAGCACGACGAGGATGGAGAAGACGTCAGAGCAGTGCAAGCAGTACGGGGATGAGCGACATTGAAGAAGATGGACAAAGGAACCGGGAAATCAGAGCTACGCTAGAGACGTAGCATTAGCCCTTAGTTAGTAGACTATACGTTTTTTACTACTATGTTAATTGTACGTAACATCTATAATATTACATGTGTAATTAACTACTTGTGAATATATGACATGGACCACTTGTTGCTATGAATGTTGAATATGCCTGATAAAAATTAGTTAAATTATGCTACAGTACCGCCCGCAATATATGTTCTGACGTTGAACGAGGCTCATATTTTACATTACAATACGTATAAATAAAAGTTGAAATCGGTCCATAATTTGGGTAATTATACTTTTGAACTCATAAATGGGACTAAGTACGATCCCAACCAAAGTAGATAACAACTTGGTAAGCAAGTTTACGACTTAAGCGTAGACTAGCTAACTAGGGTGTTACAGGCCACATATTCTGCAAATTGTAGATATTTTGTAAATGACTCTTTGTTACATTAGCTTACACAAAATTTGTGTTATAGTGTCCCTAATGTTTGTGCTATAGGGGTATAAAGTTTAAGTAGTTAATATGTCAAAATGCACATCCTCTTTCTCAACAAAGACAAAACCTGTTTCCTGTAGATAATGTTTACACATACGCCCATTTAATGTTTGCACTTATGCCCATTTAAAGTTTGCACACTTTTACAATACATCAGATTCTGCATTTTTATGCATTTGTGACAAATGAATAATGTTTATATCACACTATCTAATGTTTATTCATGACAATATGTAAAAAATTGTGTCAAAATGTTTGTAATATTTACGCATTAATTGTTGAAAAGTTGAGAATGTGCCAAAATGCACATCTTCTTCCTCAACAAAGACAAAACCTGTGACCTGTGGATAATGTTTGCACATACACCCATTTAATGTTTGCACTTATGCCCATTTAAAGTTTGCACACTTCTACAATACATCAGATTCTGCATTTTTATGCATTTGTGACAAATGAATAATGTTTATATCACACCATCTAATGTTTATTCATGACAATATGTAAAAAATTGTGTCAAAATGTTTGTAATATTTACGCATTAATTGTTGAAAAGTTGAGAATGTGCCAAAATGCACATCTTCTTCCTCAACAAAGACAAAACCTGTGACCTGTGGATAATGTTTGCACATACACCCATTTAATGTTTGCACTTATGCCCATTTAAAGTTTGCACACTTCTACAATACATCAGATTCTGCATTTTTATGCATTTGTGACAAACGAATAATGTTTATATCACACCATTTAATGTTTATTCATGACAATATGTAAAAATATGTGTCAAAATGTTTATAATATTTATGAATTAATTGTTGAAAGGTTGAGAATGTGCCAAAATGCACACCATCTTCCTCAACAAAGACAAAACCTGTGATCTATAGATAATGTTTGCACATACGTCCATTTAATGTTTGCACTTATGCCAATTTAAAGTTTGCACACTTCTACAATACATCAGATTCTGCATTTTTATGCATTTGTGACAAACGAATAATGTTTATATCACACCATTTAATGTTTATTCATGACAATATGTAAAAATATGTGTCAAAATGTTTATAATATTTATGAATTAATTGTTGAAAGGTTGAGAATGTGCCAAAATGCACATCATCTTCCTCAACAAAGACAAAACCTGTGACCTGTGAATAATGTTTACACATACGCTCATTTAATGTTTGTATTTATGCCCATTTAAAGTTTGCACATTCACTTTTCTATCATATGCATGTTAGTGATAAATGAGCATTAGCACGTATAAAGCTTCAGTACACTAAAATTTCACAGAGACATCAAAGAACAAAACTCTTCATGGAAATCAAATAAAAAAAGCATGAAAACGATGATGATGATGATATAAACATAATAGAAAATTGAATGACGATGAGGAGAGGATAATCAAAGAAAGGATGATGATGATAATAATCAAAGAATGGATAATGATGATAGGAGGATGAGAGAATGATAGAGGATGACGATGACAAACATAACAGAACAAGGATGAGAGGTTGAAGACGATGAGTGAAAACGATGACGAGAACGAGTACGGGATTGGGGCGTGCGCGTTGTGTATAATTATACGCTATACGTATAATTATCATTAATTGCGTACAAAACCGTATAAAAGAGTGGTGTATATACGGGTGTATGGTTTAGGGGTGTACATGGAGCATTTTTGATACAAATAAACCGTAACTTCTTGTGCATAAGCAATTTAATTCGTCCTATATGTTTTAAGTGCCTCATCTTACCACTTTCATGCTAATGACGCAATTAATTGCGAGTGTCCGTTTGGAATTGTAAAAAAAGGTTTAAAAAATTGATTTTATTTGGCATGTAAAAATTTTGTGGATTTGGAAAGTTATAAAATAAGAAATTACTTGATTTTTAAAAACTCATGGATTTTATTCCTCTCGTTTTATAAATTATATCAAATCTGATAAAATTAAATTTTATGCGAATTGTTCTTGTTTGGGATTTTATTGTCGAGATTAACTATTTTATTATTAATAAATAATATGTTTCATAAAATAAAAATAATTTTAATGATATATAAATGTAAGATTTAGTTTGATGATTTAAATATAATTTTTAAAGATAAATCACCCATACCTCCATCACTTCACCTTTTTGTAAATTAAATTAATTTTCCCTTCAAAAATTTGCCTCCCAACCGTAGCCAACTCCTTCATCTTCTAAGAGAATTCCATTCTTCAAACTCTCTATAAATACACACAAAGCTAAGCCTTAAAACCAATTCTTTGCTTCCTACTCCTTAGTTTCCCTTGCTCTCCAAGTGAGTTGCCTCCCCCCAAAATCCTCTCATCTTCATTTTCATCTTCTTCCATTAATTAACCAAGAAAGAGCACTACATCATCATTCCATAGAAACTCCATCTCATTCTCCTACAAAGCCTCAAACACAACACCATCATCCTCACAAATTTTCTTTCCTTTCCATCACCCAAAACTGTAGCCACTCTCTTGACTCTCTCAAATTTTCTCTTGAGAAAAAGTGATCAAAAACTTTGGAGACACCAAGGCTTTAAGGGACTTCTACTCAAAGTTTCCTTCATCGTCTCAAAATCCTCTTACAAGTGGGTAATCCTAGAAAGGCCACTACTTAAGTGGCCTATGTGTGAATATTGTTTGTATATATATTATATGTTGTGTATTTGAAGAGCTAATGGTGTTCTTTGTTTTTGTTGGGATATGAGTATACATAATTATGGATAAAGCTTTTAACATAAGCATAATGATTTCAAGAGTGATTCCAAGAAGAGAAAGGGGTTCAGTTTTGAAGGGAAACTTGAGGAAATATTTGGCTAAAAGTGTTAGAAAATTGACTAAAAAGTCTTGGTAGTGTATAGTAGCAAAAGAATGAAAGAAAAGGAGGGTGTGTGTGAGAGGGAGTATTTCGGTTTTGAAGGTAGAACTTGGGTAAGTATTTAGTTGAAAATGTTAGAGAATGGTGCAAAAGAATCTTGGTAGTGCATAGTATTAAGAGAATAAAAGAAAATGAGTGTACACAAGGTTGGGATGAGTATTTCGGTTAGGATTGGTAAAGTTAGAGGAGCTAGGTTTTTGGTAGTTGTGGTGTTAAGGTTGTAAGGGAAAACAAGAGTGTGAGTGAACATAAGCATATCTTAGACATAAGATGGTTAAAAATGGTTGTGCAAGTAAAAGACAGAATCAGGGTTAGAGATGGAGATATGAGTAAACGAGTAGTAAAAAGATAAATGTAAGTTTAGGAGGGACTATGGTTTGGAGGAAATGTCAAGATAGTTTTAAGAGCAAGAGAATCCATAAGTCCTTGAGAAATATGCATATCCCAATGACACTAGCACACCTTAGTTATGACTGTAATTACTCTATAAAGTTAACTGTATATTACGTGTTGTATATATATTATCATGCATCATGAGGAAATGTGTTGTCATAAAAATTCTAGGACAATCTTAGATAACTAGAAGATAAGCCAACTAAGTATGAAGAGATAATAAAAGAACCATAAGGAACAAACAAAGTCTTTAGAAGGTTCCAGCCATAGAAGGTTCGGTGTACCTTAAAGACAAGAACATAGTTATATGAATAGGGAAATCCCCCTTTTCTTGGCACGTCTATGACACGCCCGTCACCATCCGACAAGAAGGAATGGTTAATGTTACTAAAGCAAGCTTAAAACTTGCTAAGAGAAATATGACATGATATGATGAGAAAGATACGAAATGGCAATGAAAGATATGATATGAAGAGAAGGTCATGATATGATGAAAGAAAGAAAAGTTTACGCTACGTATGCAAAATATGCTACAGAAGCAAGAATGTGATACAAGAACATGGAGTCCACCCCTGGTCTTGTCATAGGGTAAGACCCCTCACCACCCAGCATGTAGGGATGGTAACTTTTATGTATATGTCGGTGTAAATGCATCTGTGGTTCACTACCACCTCAGGCATGAGCTCTGCCTTTAAGTTTAAAGATATGGAGTAAGTTGTACACAGCAAGGGGATGACGATCCCATTGGTTACATGGAGGAAAGGACAAGAAGGATGCTGCCCTGACGGAAGTACCTGACAGGGAGCATAAGAGAATCCCCAAATCCCTTCATGCATAAGTATGTGATGTATGTATATAATGTATGTAAGACAATGTCGAGTAAAGAGGTCTTCATAAGACTACCTCTACGAGACTTAAACGATACGTGACTATGCAATCCATTATCACGTTACTTAAACGATTAAGTAATAAAAAGCATGATGATATATCCTTATTAGGTAATGCGAAGATTAGAATTCCCCAGTTACCTAATAAATTAGATAACTGCTCAGAACTAGTAAAGAATAAAATGAGTAGGGATTGAGTATACTTTGACACTTAGAGATCTCCTAAGCGGCCTGGATCATAAATGAATCAAAGATGGATAGCTCTACCCTAGGGTTTCCACTGAGAACACAATGTTCTCATCCCCATTCGTTTATGATTCCAGGGGCAGACGTTAAATTTCCCAATGAGAAACGGGATCTGGATCCTAACCACGAGCATGCGGATTAACCCTACCACGGGGATCGTCACGGAGACCTTTCTGTATATACCCGTCGATACCCAGAGCATTCCTCAGCCAGTACCTGCCCCCTCTCCGAATTTCTCTATGGGCCCAGGCTCCCACTCTGACACCCCCTATCGTCATCGAGGACGACGAGTCTGAAGTGTACGAGAAGGACTTGGAGATGGACCCGAACTTCGTTCCTGTTGTGGTGCCCGGGCCAGAGTTCCTGGGCCATCGTATTCGACGTGCCGCAAGGAAGAGGGTCACTCCCTTGACAAGATGTCAATTTGCCCCGCAAACCCACGATGCAAAATCAGCTCCCTCTAGACTTGACACTAGTTAGTGGGGTCTGTTCGACATAGATGAGGCTAGGTGGAGGTCAGAGGAGGATGACTCCCCCGAGTACGACTCTCCCAAGGAAGATCCCAAGGAGGAGGACCCCGAGGAGGAAGACCTCGAGGAGGAATGAAAGTTGGATTCCTCTGGAAACAGTGAGATTTGCAGTGTCTATGGTGTCGATATTTTATACAGACTAAATGGACCAATGTATCATTAGTCCTTATTATATACGTGCTATAATTGTAATAGTAATTATGTAATGAAACCAGTTATGCAATGAATATTTAGACCACTGCGTTGAATCACTTTGTTAACTGTATATTAAGTTTTTCATATTGCCTTGCTTATCTATATATATTATGCCTATTAAACGTTTAAGCCATTATGCTCTATCGCTTGCAATATATGTTCTATCACACGCATGACTCATATTTCATGTTTCATGAATCAAGTAAAAAAGTTTTAAATTGGTCCATATTTTTAAGTAAAGGATATTTCCAAAGACATTATTGTGAGCAGTGTATAACAGAAAGAAACATTGAAACAGCACAAGCAGTGAAACTGCTGCACATAGCTGGAAGGCGCCAAATTCAACCGTTAAGTTAGTTACAAATGCAAATGAAATGCAAATGTAAATGAAAGTGTAAATGTAATTTAAATAGCTTGAGTTGATTTTGTTTGTCTATAAACATATGTATATATACAGCTCTGCTGCTTAAGCAATACAATTTTTCGAATTCAAACCAAATCATCATTGTTTCAATTTTGGTTTCTCTCATTCTCTTCCATTCTCTTGGCGCCATGGATTCGAATTTCAGTTGCAGCCTGAAAATTCACATGGTATCAGAGCCTATTCCTGCTTGTTTATGTGCTGGTAAATGCAACTGTAGCATGGAAATAGTGAGGAATTATAGAAGGGAAGATTATGTGGTTAGGTTCATTAGAGGACTCAATGAGCAGTACTCTGGAGTCAGATCACAGCTCATGTTAATGAAACCTTTGCCTACCATAAGTGCTGCATGCTCTCTGTTAACTCAGCAAGAAAGCCAACTCAGTAGCAGCCTTGACTCAAAGGCATTTTTCAGCAGCACAACAACGAATAATTCTGGACAAAATGCAAGTTCAGGAGTCAATTCAGGCCCCAGATCAGCAAGAGGAAGATCAAAAGGAAGAGGAGGCAGAGGTGCAGGCCGATCTAGTGCTGGAAGAGGCAAAACTTATTTCGATCCGAACATTACCTGCACCTACTGTTCCAAAACAGGTCATCCTGTTGAAAGATGTTTTAAGAAATATCTTCACCTGCTTAAGGAATACAGAGAAAGAGTGGCAAATAATGTCACTGCATTTGCTGACAGTGAAATTGAAGAGATCAGCAATACTAACACTCAGCAACAGCATCAGGAAGTAGTGAAGGATAACAGCTCTGAGCTGGTTTTTTCTCATGAACAGAAGCAAGCATTGCTAGCTCTTCTTCAACAAAGTTCTCCACAAGTTCCTCATAGCATTAACCATTTAACCACCTCAGCGCCAAATCCATCAGGTACACCGATATGCTTGTCCTTAGTTTCCCATGATCAAAGGCATTGGGTAATGGACACTGGTGCCACAGACCATGTGTGCCATTCACTCAATGCCTTCCACACCTATTACACCATTAAACCAATCAATGTAAAGCTTCCTGATGGAACCGTTACCCAAGCAAACATTGCAGGGACTATAATTTTTTCCACAAATCTATATCTCACAAAAGTGCTGTACATCCCATCCTTTACATTTAATCTGATTTCAGTTTCAAAACTCATTACATCCCTGTAATGCATAGTGTTGTTTAATGACAAATGTTGCATGATACAGGATCATTATTTGAAGATGATTGGTACAGCTAACTTGAGGAGAGGCTTGTATACAATGGTTGATTCTAAACCCCAAGAGCTCAAGACAACTTTAGCCACGGCCAACAACATCACTGCTCATGACAGCATACATAATTCTAGAGATCATCTACATAATTCTGCATTTCCCCTATGGCATTTTAGGTTAGGTCATCCATCTAGGGATAGACTTAATGCTATGCATACTCAATATCCATTTATTCAATGTAACAGCAATATGAAACCGTGTGATTCTTGTCATTTAGACAAGCAAAAGAAATTATCCTTCTCTGACAGCACAACTAGATCTATGCAGATTTTTGACCTTGTTCACATGGACATATGGGGCCCCCTTTCAACACCATCCATAGGGGGTCATAAATACTTTCTAACCATAGTGGATGACAAATCTAGACACACCTGGTTGTATTTCATGAAGCTCAAATCAGAGGCCTCCCAACTAATATGGGACTTTGTCAAATTTGTTCAAACTCAGTTTAACAAGTGTATTAAAACAATAAGAACAGACAATGGGGTTGAGTTTGCTCAGTCCAATTTTTTTAAGTCATGTGGTATAGTTCACCAAACTAGTTGTGCGGAGACCCCCCAACAAAATGGCATAGTGGAGAGAAAGCATCAACACATTTTAAATGTTGCTAGAGCCTTAATATTTCAGGCATCATTGCCTCATGTATTCTGGAACTTTGCAGTAGGACATGCAATTTTCCTCATCAACAGACTACCAAGTAAAATCATTGGAAATAAAACCCCCCATGAGCTCCTATATGGCAGCATGCCTCAACTCCAAGACCTTAAAGTATTTGGCTGTTTGGCATATGCTTCGACTATACAATCCCAGCCTTCCTTGGTTACAAATCAGGGACAAAAGGGGCTGTGCTTTTAGATTTATTTACAAGACAAATTCTTGTATCAAGACATATCATATTCTATGAGGACACATTCCCATTCTCTGTGTGTGATCCATTGCCTCAGAATTCTGAGTCACATACATTCTCTCATCCATATAATGCATTTCATGATCCATTCATGTCTACACCTATACCTACATCCCCTGTCCCTTCCCACAGCATACCTATCAGCTCTGCTGATTCCACTTTGCCCCAATCCGCATCTGCATCATGCACACCTCATACATCTGCATCTGATACAATTCATGCATCTGCATCTGACATATCTCCTGCATTTGCATCTGATACATCTCTTGGATCTTCTTTACCCTTACCTACACCCACTACTTCTAATTTTCAAAGAGTTTCAACAAGACCGAAGCATCCACCCAAGTATCTCCAGGATTACCATTGTATGCAAATTGACTCCTCAAGTGGTGATTGCCCTTCACCTTCAAGTAAGCACCCTATATCTCAGTATTTGTCTTATTCTTCACTGTGTGCTTCCCACAAACACTTCTCTCTAGCCATCTCATCACAATCTGAGCCTAGGAGCTATGAGGAAGCTGTGGCAGAAACATGTTGGAAGAATGCTATCAATGCTGAACTCTCAGCACTTGAGGCTAACAGAACCTGGGTTGTTACTTCTTTACCTCCTGGTAAGAAAGTTGTGGGCTGTAAGTGGGTGTTCAAAATTAAGTATAATTCGGATGGGAGTGTTGAGAGGCATAAGGCTCAGCTTGTGGCTAAAGGTTTCACTCAAACCTATGGCATAAACTATTTGGAAACTTTCAGTCCAGTGGTCAAGATGTCTACTCTTCGAGTGCTGCTGGCTATAGCAGCAGCAAAGGGCTGTAGTTTGCAGCAATTGGATGTCAACACGGCCTTTCTTCATGGTGATCTAGATGAAGATGTGTACATGTGAATGCCTCCTGGTTTGTCTGCTCCCTCTCCTAATATGGTTTGCAAGCTTCAAAAGTCCCTATATGGCTTAAAACAGGCCAGCAGGCAGTGGAATGCAAAGCTGGTTGCTGTGTTAACAAGTTCCGGTTATGTCCAATCCAAATCCGATTATTCCTTATTTACCAAGAGAAGTTCTACTGGCTTCACTGTTATTTTGGTCTATGTTGATGACCTAGTGCTCTCTGGTGATGATTTGGGAGAGATTGACTCCATTAAGCAGTTACTTGATGAGCTTTTTAAAATCAAGGACTTGGGGACTTTGAAATATTTCCTTGGGATGGAAGTTGCGAGAACATCTCATGGGATTGCTTTATATCAACGAAAGTACTGTCTTGATCTCCTCACTGATCATGGTTTTCTTGATTCCAAACCAGTTTCCACTCCTATGGATTATCATGAAAAGCTATCAAAGGATCCTGCTGCTGACCTGGTTGATGTATCAGCTTATAGAAAGCTTATCGGAAAGCTTTTGTATCTTACTCACACCCGACCTGATATACGTTATGCTGTGGGGCGCCTCAGTCAGTTCCTTGATTGTCCATCTAAGCAACATTTGCAGGCTGCTCATCGTGTCCTTAGATATCTGAAAGGGGCGCCTGCCACTGGTCTCTATTTCCCTTCAAATTCTGAGTTGGTCCTCCATGGTTATGCTGATGCTGACTGGGGATCATGCCCTGATTCCAGACGTTCTATCTCTGGCTTTGTGTGCTTTATTGGCAAGGCTATGGTTTCTTGGAGAAGCAAGAAGCAAACTACTGTTGCTAGGTCTTCTGCCGAGGCTGAGTACCGGTCCTTGGCCCAAATCACGTGTGAGGTTCAGTGGCTAATCTCACTTTTGCGTGATTTTGGTGTGTTAATAACCAATCCTGTTTCCATTGCGTGTGATAACCAATCCGCTATACATACTGCTGCCAATCCCGTGTTTCATGAACGCACGAAACATATAGAGATTGACTGCCATGTAGTACGTGACAAAGTGCAAGAGAAGGTGATAGCACTGCGGCCTGTTCACACTAGCACTCAGCTAGCTGATGTATTCACAAAACCATTAGCTCCTGGTCCATTCAAGCACTTATTTGGCAAGCTGAGCATGCTGAATTTTCATGCTCCAGCTTGAGGCGGGGTGTGAGCAGTGTATAACAGAAAGAAACATTGAAACAGCACAAGCAGTGAAACTGCTGCACATAGCTGGAAGGCGCCAAATTCAATCGTTAAGTTAGTTACAAATGCAAATGAAATGCAAATGTAAATGAAAGTGTAAATGTAATTTAAATAGCTTGAGTTGATTTTGTTTGTCTATAAACATATGTATATATATAGCTCTGCTGCTTAAGCAATACAGTTTTTCGAATTCAAACCAAATCATCATTGTTTCAATTTTGGTTTCTCTCATTCTCTTCCATTCTTTTGGCGCCATGGATTCGAAATTTCAGTTGCAGCCTGAAAATTCACAATTATAGGACTAAAAGTATTCAAACCAAAGCAGATAACAACCTAGTGGACATTGTTTACGACTTATGCATAAGTGGTTAGTTAGAGTATTATAATGAACTTCTCTCTTCTCTCTCTCTCTCTCAGAATATTATAGATTGGTATACGAGATGTTCTTTTAAATATTAATTGAAAATGACTCACAACTTTTCTCTAAACAAATACTCCTTTCAGAGATGTACCACAAAATAACATAACTCGTGAGTCATCACCATGTTTGATGAAAGAACTCAAAACAGTAAACCATTACATAACATCATCCGCGAGTGAGGGAGAGACACATGTACGACAGGATGCAAGAAAAAGTTGTAACTCTACAATAAGAAAGAACCAATTCAGAACAAGCCAAATCCATTTTAATTTTTATATGAACACATTGGAAACAAGCAAATATACTAACAGTTTCACCGAGCAAAGAAAATATAAATATACTTTCAAACAGTGGAAAATTACAAATGTTATTTAGAAATTTTCCTGTGATTCGATTTGTGGCCATAATTTTCTTTTCCTCTAACAGGCAAGGGCGTCGATTCTCCTCCACCAACACATTACAGAATTAATGATCACCGGACCTGATTTCATCACATTAATTAGCTTTCATCCATTTCTCGTATTTTCATGCATGCTGTACCTTCCATCCTTGATTCAACATGGAATGAATTTTAAGAGTAGAACTTGTAGGTCTTAGCATCAAGTATGATTGTCCTCAATCCTCCAATAGGTGATAAAATCATCAAAAGTAGACCAAGCACAATGCATATCTGTAATTAATTAATGGAAAAATATTAGACATGGCTTAAAATGATGCCAATTAAAAAGAAGAATGACTGAAATAATAAATAAAATGAAATAAAAAATCAAAACATACCCAGTTAGTGCACCAAGACAAGCTGAATCTCTTTGGTTTGTAGATAGCTAGCCACATGACGCATGGGAGCTGAAAATTCCAGTAAGAAAAGACCAATTAAGCAAAACACATAATCCTAATGACTCTCTTGACTAAACTTCAATATTGTTGACTTACAAAGTATGTTGTTGGAGCAAAAGCAAATCCTCCAAAAAATCCTAGGAGACCACCGAAAAATGGGAAGGTAATAGCAACGAACATTGTGAATGCTGAAAACAGAGGAGAATTATTTTATTTTATTTTTTTCAGTCATCACGGAAAATGAACGAACGATATGTCAATGCACATACCAAAGGAAATTCAGCGGAAATGATAACATTAATAAAACTACTTGACAAGAAACAAATACATCACTTTGCTCCCATTAAGAAATTTACTTACCAACATACAAGTTACGCACAACGAAACGAAGCATTGTGCTGGGTTTGAAATTCAATTTCTTCACCATCACGGTTTCAATCATGTCAAACACCGGCATTGCATAAATCTACACACGACACCATGCCAATTTTGTTTAGTTTTATTGAATCTTAATGAACATTGAGCAGCCCAAAATTAAGGAATTGGACTCTCGAAGTAAAATGAGAAGGGAAGTTGAATTTTCAGACCTGATAGCTTCCAATGACGTGGACAACAACAAACATGTTTGCCATTGCAATGAGCCACTTGGGTTTGTTTAAAGTGATGAGGATGTTGTCCTGAACCTCGTTGCCGAACATCCAATAGCCGACAAGAGCAACCGGGAAGTAGCACAGAGCCACGACTATGTAGGCAACGACCACTCCTCTCCACATGGGACCCTTGGATGGCTTCTCCGGCGTTGACGGGATCGTTGCTTGGATCTCCAGCACCACGTTGTGCCCGGCATACGCGAATGCCACGTCGCCGAGGGCGCTAAAGAAGTTGAAGACTGTTCCTGATGTGCTCTTGGCCTTGTAGCCGTACTGAACGTCTTCTTGTACACCCTTGTGAGCAGATGCGGCCCAGGCAATTGTTGAGTAACTGTCGAAATCAAGGTCTAGATAGATTAATATCTTGATTTTATATAGCCTTGTATTGTATGTAATGGTGAAAAGGTGTTATTATTTGTAGCACTTAATGGGACATATTTAAAGGGACATACCATACATTATGTATGTTTTTTCCTATTTTTGTAAGACTGATTCCTGGTAGAATTGATTTTAGCTAAAGTGATTTAATTATGTTTGATAGTTATTCTAAAAGCAATTTTTTAGTTGAAGCAATGAATTGTCATTTCTCCCGTAATCAATTCTAAGATGCTAGAATTGGTTTTGATAATCAATATCAACAGCAAACCAAACCAAATAGTAAGTAAAAATATCAAAATTAGTTTTGCTTGTCCAAAATCAATTTTGAGTCTAAGACGGGAAATCAAACATGCGGTTAGATTATCTTTTAAATATTAGTTGCGAGTGATTTACAGCTTTACTCTCAATTAATATTTAAAGGACACTTTAAGATATAGTGATATAGTGATACAGATAACATTAATCCAATTTTTTTTATTTAAGTTGCCAACTCTTAGCTAGTAAGTAAAAACTTGAAAGGACAATGAAAGAGAGAAAATATGTGGATTAAAAACATGACTTGTTTGTACCTCAAAGACATGACTGCTGCAGCCAAAGACACCCCAGAAATGGAGTTGAAGTTGGGGAGATGAGAGAGTACGAAGTGGACAGAGGCGAAAATCATAATGAAAAAGGTCAGCTTGATTTTTTTGCAGCTTGAACAAACGGTATCATGGAACTTCTGCAATGACTTCCCCCCAGTGACCATATACACTATGTTCACCCCAATTTCAACTACAAGCTGCTGAGGCACCACAATGTATAGGCCCAGCTTTTCACCGAACGCATACTGACCCAGTTCATGGTATCTGTCGAAACGCCTCCCCGGAACCATTTCGTGCATCTCAACCATTTGCCACAGGGTGTACAAGGTTATGATCCATGAGAGGACGAGTACGGTCACACCAGGACCCCTGAATTAGATATCAAGACACAGATTGTAATATTCCTCAAATCAACAAACAGTTTGTTGCTTACGTAGTTACCTATATGATGGCATTTTGAAGCTGTGTTCCTATAGAAATATTTCTACCTTATATATAGTATGTGGTAACCAACTCAAACAGTCTGAACCTCAAATTGTTACTTGAAATATAGTTTACTGATAAAAAAGTTTCATACATTAAGCAGCTGCTTATTGATTTTTTATTATTGCTGCGGAGTTCCAGATGGACAAAGAAGGGTCACATAAAATACACGCAGAAAGAATGTAATACGATATAATTATTGGTGAATGGCATGTTAAATTACAAATCAGCAAAGTCTATTTATAGACTAGATAATAAGAACAATAATTACAAAATAAACTTAATATACAACTAAATCAATCTAGAATATAATTTACAATATGTCTGGATATTGCTCCTTCAGTCCATTTTTTGTTTTGTTGTCATTTTTTTACAAAAGCACATAATTTAAAAAATCATTTAATTGACATTAAGATACAGAAAATATAGATTGTATAGACAAAATTAACATTGACCAACAAGTGTTATACTTATTAAGAGCTACGAGGAGTATGAAAGATAACAACGATATAAGTATAAAAAAATATACGTAATGCTTCCTTAATCTAATCAAATAACAACTAATTTTGGATAAGTTTTTGTTTGAAAAATGACAACAAAAAGTGGATGGAAGGAGGATAAAATCTTAATATATTCTAACAATTGCATGATTACTAATGGAATCAAAACAATTTTAAAAAGATCTTTAACATTCTTCTCCTAAGGATTTGAATCCTCTAAAAGTCAATTTGCAAGTTGGGTTTAGGAGAAGAAAGAGAGGAAAAAAAGAGTTAGGAGGCTTAGAGTCCTTCCCCCAACCTCTCCAAACTCCTCCATTTCAAGTTTTCCCAATTTTGGGGGTGAGAATTTATAATGTAATACAATGCAAAGTTACAATGTTAGCCTTTATAAATATAGTTTTTCTTTTCAAGAAATGTTTTTTAAAAAATTCCAAAAAATAAATTTTCCAAAAAAGTTTTTCCCAATATTTTTTTCCAATTATTCTTTTCAAAAATTATTTTTTCCCAAAATATTTTTAAAAAAACTATTATTTTCCAAAAAATTATTTCTTACCAAAATAATTCTCTAAAATTATTAAATATTGTGGTAAAAACAATATAAAAATACATGACAAACCATCTATTTTTCTTCATTTTATCTATTTTACACTCATAAACAAAGAGAATGAAAACCTTCTAAACCTCACCCTTTCTTCCCCTCCTCTCTTAACTTTCAAAGACACCGTAAAACAATAATCTTGCTTAAAAGTAACCCGTTGGGAGTCCAAGGTCCCTCTCCCATGCCCTTAGTTATCAAATAATAATAAAAAAAAAAAGTTGAAGCTAAAATGCTAGTTGGGTTTGAAAGATACCATCCAAGTTCTGACATGGCATAAGGAAGACTAAGAACACCAGCTCCAACCATTGCAGTGACATTGTGGAAAGCTGAGTACCACCACTTTGCATTCCTTGACGATGTAATTGGAAGCCAGTCGTTTATTGCCTTCTCCCTCTCTAACCTTTCTTGATCCTCCGCCTATACATTTGAATTTTCAACAACAACAAATAAGATGTGTATGCCAAAGAACACACCAAAAAAAAAATGAAAAAGAAAAATAAAAAAGCGACTGCTAAAAGAAAATGAAAAGGGCTAATTGTTTGTAATCTTCTTCTTAGGTTCTCTTTTGAAATGATGGGACGTTCTATCCAAACAGAAACAGTTGTGGAAAATCCCAAACTTCTTGGAAAGTGCGCAGTATAAAGGCTAAAGATCATGTGCGCCCCCGTGCTTGTCGTTATCTTATCATATGACTTCTGACTTTTCGCCTTATATTACTGCTACCACTTAACAGTGCGTTTGGATGGATTGAAATTGGAGGGGAGGAGAGAGAAAGGAAAGAGATAAGGAGGAAAAAGACTTTCTCTTGATTGGTTGGTGTTGGAAGGAAAAAATGACAAGAAAATATAAATAGTGAGAAAAAATTGTGGGACCCGCCAATTTTCTTTCCTCCCATTCTTGGACGGAGATTGGATGGAAATGCAGCAAATTTTTTCATTCTAATAATTCTCATAAAAAAAATAAGAATTTAATTAATATAATTATATATAAATACAAATAAAATGTATAAAAGTGATGTCAATTTAATACTTTGTTCCTACGTTATTTTGATGGATATAAAAGGCTATTTTTGTTTTTATTATATTCATTTATATTATATTGATAGATTGTTTTATGGTAAAATTGCGTAAAGATAAAATTATCATTTAATATTTTTATTTTTTTTTCCTTTTCAATTCAACCAAATAAGAGAACATAATTCTCTTTTTATTTTCTTTTTTACTCGTTTTCTTTTCATCTGAACATACTCATAAAAAAAACACAAATACACTCTATTTCTTTTCTTTCCATTTTTTCTGTCCCGTCATTGTTTTTTTCTCTCAATTTTTTTCTTTACCAAAGACACCCTTAAGGATAAGAAAATTTTGTTAGGATTATTTAGGCTGACTCAATTGTAAAGTAATTTGATTTTAGCAATAACTACATCATATATTTAACTGCTTCACGTGACCTATGCAGTTAACAAAATTTTAAAGATAAAATTTCCAGTACACTTGTGATGTAAAACAATACTCTTATCCACCGGACTAAATATAAGTCAAAATCAATTATATTATTGAAAAACATTAGACAAATGAACGTGGAAAACAACAGTGACAATATGATGTAGCTAAGACATATAATCTGTCAAAATTTTTATAATAATGTTAAATCAAAATTATAATATAATTTTATTGACAATATTGGATAACACATTATGGACAAAAACTTTGAAGACATCGGTAGAATAAAAAAAAAAAAACCTCGTAACTACTTAAAATCAGCATAAAATTTGTCATGATTTGTAATACATATTTTATCAAACATCATGTTTCAATTAGCATGGATAATTTATATTTGTCTGAAGAGATTTATACGGTCGATGAACCTTTTTATTTTTATTTTTTTGCGTGACACAGTCAATGAGCTTCGATTAAAGAAGGGTTATTTAAAGATGTATGGATATCATAAAAAAGATGTATACATATACGATATGTATGTCAAGATACTTTTATCTAAAGAACTACTATATGTCAACATCTATCCATGTGGAGGAAACTTCTATGTATATACTTTTAGCTAGCTAGCAACCAATTGTTTTCTTAAATTAATCCGCATAGATATTTTATTTCGAAATCTGTACTGGGAATAATCACACATCGTAGAGTCGCGTGGATTGAGTTTGAAACACTCAAACACCCGGAAATAGCTCTCGAGAAAAAATAGTGAAGAAAACGACCCATACATATATATATGAGGATCGTACAACCGTAGCCAGTACACAACTTCTTCAAGGACTGTTTTAAATCTAATTAAGCACCGAACAATATTTCTCATGAAAAAATAAAGTGTACGATGACTCGTTACTACGTCATTGACATCTCCGCATTTTTGTGAATATTATTATTATTTAACGCATATAATATTTTTTTTGTTTATCATCTTAGCGGTTTCTAATGAATATTTGTGTATATGAAACCATGTGGAACCGTGATAATCGGCACAACTAATGGGCAAAAATATTAGCAATTTGTTACCGGTTAGGAACCATTTCTGTTGGAATCATATTAAATAGAGTTTTTATATCAAGTGCTCTTTGAATACTTTTTAAAAAATAACAAAAATATTTTATTTTAAATTTTAAAGTTTTTAATACATTAAAAGATAAAAAATGGATAAAAAATCTCACAACATTCTACTTTTATCTCTTAAACAATGTTCTAAAGTATACTGATTAGTTTTTTCCTACTTGCTCCATTTCATATTAGTTATTCACTTTCCTTTTTATGTAGGTATTAAGAAAAAAATTATATTTTATTTTAAATTATTAAAAAAACCTAAAATTATTTATATATTTACATATTTATGAGAGAGAATGATGATAGTGCATAAATATGAGAGAATTTATTTAACAGAAGTAAGGAAAAAATAATTAATATTCTCTAAATTTAATAAATGAAGAAATATTTTAAAAAATACTAAAATAAAAAAATGGATAATTAATATGAAACTGAGGACTTATTGATTAAAGTGATGGAAACTCACTAAAATAAAGTATGAGTAATGTTCAGAAAATTTAATTTATTAACATATTTATTTTTATTTATGAATAACACTTAATATTTTTATAAATAAAATAAAAAAATATTAAATATTATTCATAAAAATAAATGAATTATTAAATAAGTTAATGAGTTAACTCTTTCAATTTTTTTTTCTTTAAAAGTACTGTTAGTCAAACATAGCCTAGACAAAGACGGCTAAAGTTGACGCCGGCTGCCATTGATTTTCATAGTAACATGTACCAAAAAATTATTTTTTCTATCTTTATCATTGAGAAAATGTCTATTTTCCAGTTTTTTTTCATTTAAAATATCAGGAAACAAAATACTTCGTTCATTTAATATTGAATTACACTTTTTATTTAAAATTTTGTTTAAGATTAATTGTCACTTTAATTAAATTAAATAAGATTTATTTGTTAGTTTTTTAATTTTACCTCTGTAATAATTCCTCATGTATTTTAATTGAAGAAAATAGAATGGTGGGATAAACAAAAATATTTAAAGATAATTTAATTTACATACTTGACATTTTCTTCTCTAAGTATTTGTAAATTAATTGAATTTTGAATCTGTGGTATGTGTAAAACCTAACATCTAATATTAAATGAATGAAGTAGTTCTTCGAGACTTAGAACTTCATTTTAAGTCTACAAACATATAAAAGTATACAAACATTAGATGAGAATCAAGTCCTTACTTGGAAGGAAGAAAGTGTCTAGGTTTCTATGTTTAGCGAGTGAAATTTCATATTTAAAGAACTATTTTTTTTACTTTGATATTTAGTCAGTTTATTTTCTTTAATAAAATAAAAAATAGTCTATACTATATGACCTGGGAAGGAAGTGCATACAGAAATTTCAACTTGCGCAAATTAAGTCTTCTAGTTTAGTCTATGGTAAAAAAGGTCACATAAAGAGAAAGAGTGTGTATGTGGTGTCAAGTTTCGATCTAACCTCTATCACGTGCGTCCCAAGGGGCTCTTAACTCATAATAAAAAAAGGGGTTTCGGTCATTAATTATTTCTCATGAATTGTGGCGATTTTCCAGCCAAGAAAGAGGTAATTAGGGATGCAGAGAAGAGAAAAAACAGACCACAACAAATAAGTAAAAGAGAAACGAACATGTATACTACGACTCTAACAGATTTCATTTTTTCTTTTTCACTAAGAATTTGAGTCTACTTTCATGGTCAAAGTCAAGTTTTAGCAGATACCAGAAACAGACTACGAAGCCCAGATCGATGCAGATGAAACAATGATAAAATTGGTATACAGAGAGAGAGGAAAACTTACGGAGTTTTTGGTATAAGAGTCGAGATCGTCAGTTTGTGCCTGAGTTCCCATAATAATAAGTCAGAAAGATGTTGCAATTTTCAAGAATGCAGTGAGAGAGAGAGAGAGAGAGATAGAGGTAGGATTTGTAAAAATAGGGTGGACCCTCTATGAGCTGAGCTTTAGTAATCGTGGAATGTGTCTCTATTTAAAGGATGGAGTCCCATGTCCCTGTCTAGCCTAGGCTAGAAGAATTACGAACCTTACATAAGATGTATAAATTAGTGTAAATATATCACATGAAGAGAGAGACGACACGAGAGAGGGCGGAGAGTTCGTGAAGAAATTCTTATATGTAATTAAAAAGGCCTACATTAAATGTGAAGGTGAAATTGATCTATATTTTCAATTTTAGTTAATACTATATTATAGATATTTATTTAAAAAGAAAGAATAAAAAAACACTATAAATAAAATGAGTCAGTATAAACTCGGCCCAAAGTCTTCCTCCTTAGGCGCGATGGACTGTAGCATTGACTTTAATGCTTTGAACTGCAAGTGGCCTTATGATTTATTGGTCATTTGACGTAATAAGCACTTTGGAAATAGTTTTAAATGAGAAACTACGCGCTATTTTAAATGGCAAGCAACGACTTTCAAAGTTGTCAGCTTTTAACGTTATTATGAAATATGGATATTCCCACTATCAGACTTCGGCGCATTGCTGCGTTCTTTCTGCCAGTGTGAGCCGGAAGCCTTTGTTTTATGCGGAAATTGCGTGGGAACAGCCGGCGGTGTGGATGTTTTGATCATCAATTTTAACTCCCACGTTTAGTGGGTTGGTCTTCATTTGTGACTCACATCAATTGTACGAATTTCATTCCTGGTCACGCATTTGCATTTCGAGAGAAAATCTCGCGTCAAGATAATACTCCCTCCCTCCGTGCCGTTCACTTTTGTAGTAATTTCTCAAACAAAAATTAATTAAAGATTATTTGTTATTTGATTAAATTAAAAAAAAATATTATTTTTATATAAGTTTATCCTTATTATCCCTCCTACTTCTAATAACACATAATTATTATAATACTAATTACTAAAGATTATTTTTATCTATACACTATATTTTTTTTATATTTTAGCATCATTAAATAATTTATTAAATTGTGTGTTTTTGTCACTTTAAGGATTTATTAAATTGCTGGATCCAGAGAAGTAATTGCGAGCAACGGTAAGATTCGCAATACTTTTCACGGAGTAGATCCCATCAGATAACTCCTCGGAGAGCTTGTTGCGTGCCAGGTTGAGAACCTCTATGTCTTTGAGGTATGATATTGTGTCTGGCAGGTGTCTGACGAGGGAGTTGCAGCTCACATCAAGCACCTCTAACTCCCTAAAGACTCCCACCTCTGGAGGAATGCAACCTATGAAGGAAAGCGAGGTTGAGATCTATTCCTGCTACAACAACAAGCCCGTTTTCATCTTTGCGAGTGTTTGCACAAAAGACTCCTTTGTAAGAGCACACATTGGAACCAACCCATGTATCTAGAATCTTCGATGGGCCGTCGGTGATCGCGGATTTCCATTCCTGCAGAGCTGTATAAGCACTCTCCAATGCGGTGTTGCCACCGCCATCATTGCCAATGCCAATGCCGACACCAACACCGATGGAAGCTTGTAACACCCCTGCTAACTGCTCACTTCCATGATAGCAAGCAATGCTCACAGGGTTGTTATTCGTTGTGTCGGGTTACCTTTAGCCCATACCTTTGCCTTTGTAAATATCCCTTAGCGAAAATATGGACCATTTATATATATCCTACTTTACAGCTTTTAGATCCTCAAGGGATCCAATTGCAGTATAGTCGGGTATAGTCATATCCACATAGAGTTGCATAAATACCATTCTTGAGTTTGTTAATTAAACAATAAAGTGAAGGATTAAATGATTGATACTTAGATAAATAAATAAATAAATAACATAAAAGATAAACAGGCAACAAATCAGAGATAGATCGGGAAGCTTGTTGGGAATTGAACCTTATTATAGTTTCATGTACTCATTTACTCAATACATCAGAATTATCATTTCTTTGATTGCTCGCCACCAGTTCTTAACTTGTACATCTCTCTCGAGCATGAACAGATCATTAGATTTCCTTTATTATGTTGTCAATTTCTTGCACAAACTTAACAAAGGAAACCAACATTATTTCAGATGTTAAAACGACTAATAGTCCTAACTCTATCTCTAGCAAGTAGGCTTATCTGATGAATTGATTTAGTTCCAACTTTATGATGTTGTTCTTACGCGCAACCATGCAGTTTGAAATCAGGTTTTAGGTAGCTAATCTAAAACAAGCATTAAGCGTAAAATCGATTCATGTAAATCATAGAAAGTAATAGATTCATTAATGTAAAAGTACATGGATACAATCATGCTCTAATAGTCATCAAAATCCCAACAACAAGAGGATTAGAAACCCATCTTACAAGAGAGAATCTCAGAGGCAAGGTGATGGACGCTTACCATGACACGTTCTCACGCTGTCATGACAACGACCACCGTGCTTCCTTGATCACTCTTGGCTCCTTCACTAGCCTCCTCTTTGTTGCTAACTAAACTACCTTCAAACATGTAAGAAATGTGGAATGGAATTGTATTAAAGTTATCTCTGAAGGGTGCCTCGGGTCCTCTATTTATAGGGAAATTTGGGGGGTTTGCTAAGCAGCCTGGGTCCTCCGCTCAGCGGCGCAGCTTTCTTTACCGCTTGGTTTCCTTTTGAATGATTGCTCTGCTTTGACATTATTTGTCAGAGCCGCTGAGCGGCGTGCAGTGCGCTGAGCGGTTCAGGGCGGCTTGCAGGTTGGCAGGGCAGCTACAGAGGTTGCTTCGCAGCTAAGTTTCTTCACTCTGAAGCATGGATCGCTGAGCGGCCTTGAGGACGCGCTGAGCAGTCTAGCCTAGTTGTTCCGCTGAGCGGCCTGTTGTTACCGCTGAGCGGTTTCTTCTCTGAAAGCTCTTTTCCCTAGCTCTTTTGCCCCCATTCTTCGTGGGATTTCTCTTTGATCTTGTCCTTTTTATAAGCTTGCTTCCATCTTTAGATTATATTTATAAATTCTACAAAAGTGGGGAATTTAGTCAGAAAATTCCTGAAAATCTAAGCAAACAAGTGTCATTTTACTGGTTGAAATTGCGTAAATATGACACTTAACACTCCCCCTAACTTAAGACCTTGTTTGTCCTCAAACAAGAGGTACTAGAATTATGGTCAAGACTCTTACAAAAGAAAGATGCTTATGAACAACCAGTTATTGTGGTTTCATTGAATTGATTTATACAGTTCATGCTTGAGACCTGTGAAACATCATAGAATGATAACAATCAAATGCACAATCACATTGAATGCTTTAAACAGATCACACCATTCAATGCCTTTTCAATCAAGGAAATTTTTATTTATTCACATCATGGTCAGTGGACCATTTGAAGGTGGGTGTTTCGCTCAATATCACCACCATTGAATCACAACAAGTCAAATTTGTTACCTGTCTCACAATCAAGTCAAATTGTATGGTCATGCAAGGATCACTGAAGGACTTTTCAAGGGTTGTAATGTGGTTAGGTTAAAAAGAAACTTGGTTTTTCTGGGTATGCAAAGTTTCTAATCAAGAGAGCTTCTGAAAATCAACTTCTTTTGTTTCCTTTTCCTTTTTTCCTTTTCTCCTTTCTTTATTTTGTTTCTTCAACCTTTTTCCATTTGTTTCTTTTTCTTTCTCTCAATTCTTTTTCTTTTTCTTCATTTTTGTAATTGAGACAAAGATTTCTTTCTTTTCAGCATGTGTTTTGCTTCTATTCAATTGATTCAAACTTTTTGTCTCTTTCAACTATTGCTAGCCTTGATCTCCCCCTAACTTGGATTTTTTTCACATAATCCAATAGAATGCTCTCTTAATTTAGAAATTAAGGGATGTCATTGTTTTTCTTTTCAAGGCTTAGAGATTATGTAACAACCAAGAAATTTATCATGTTAAGCTCAAATGCCCATCAAGGGATATTCCTATTTAGGGTTAGCTTATTTGGCCACGTGGGTTTAATGCTAACGAACAGAATGCCTTGATCATTTCCTATTATTTCCATACAATCCTCAAAATCAGAGATTCAAACAAATCCAACTGTGCAAAACAATGGTGATTCTCTCCTTTTCTCACCAGTATATCGGCTTCACTCCCTCACCTGGGTTAGGTCTAATTTCCTTAATTCCAAAACATTTTCAAGGTTATGTTTATGCAAACAAGTAGATAGATGCATCTTGACATGTTCATGGTATCTATGCATGTACTCACATGATTTTTCATGGATCGTTGAAATAATTCAATTCTTGTGTTGTATTTGTTCATGCATCAATCTCATGCAAAGTAACTAGTACTCAGTATTGTTTTTAGACAAACAAGTCTTTTTAACCCTAATTAAAATAAGGGCAATTATGGTAAATAAGATGCTAGAAATTTTTAGACAGAGTAATGATTAAGAGGATGAAAAATCTTTGATGATGGTGGCTTATGGTGGTTGTAGCCGTGAGCTTTGATGGAGAGGAGAGGGAGTCTGAAATTTCTTGTGGAGAAGGAGGAAAAATGGCTGCTTTCTGGCTTGAGAGATGAGAGAAAGCTCAACTTGATATCAAGAGCAATTTTCTCTTTGAAATGCAATTATGTTTGTGATTTAAGCATTGCCTTTTGTTTTGCTATTAATAAGGTATTGATTTGCCTTCAGATTTGTGGGCTGGCTGTGTGGCCAAAGGGTCTTAGGAGAAGCTGGATTGGCTGCCACGTGGATAACATGTGTCACGTGGTGGCAAAGGGTGGCGACGATGTGTTATTGTATTGGTTTTTCGGGTTAAATTCAGGGCATTTTGGGTCCCAAAAAGATGCATTTTAATTCTAAAACATAGAAATTAATTTCAAGTAGGTAAAATTATTTATTTTCCTTCAAAAAGGTATTAAAAATTCATATTTTATCTTTAAAAAAAAACTCATATGAAAAAGAGAACGATCATCGGGCTCTAAAGACCACGCGTAACGCCACAATAATTACCCGTGTGAGAAAAAGAACACAATTTTTCTAAAATTGCTCTAAGGTGAAATAATGGTGTTTAAGGATATTGGAATGACATGTGAACCTACTCCAAGACATTCCTTCGTAATTCAGTCATGAATGTAAGGTTACTGAGGCCATCGATTGGCCGACGGGACTCACCGAGGTTTATCTAGCAACTAGAAGCTCAGGGAAATGTTTTTCGCCTTTTCTAAATACTTGGTTGATCTCTTAGAAGTTTGAATAAGCCTCTCAAGGTATAATTTGGATAACGTAAAAGGTGTTAAAGGAATTCATAAATGTTTCACGCTTCGGCGGGCTTTCGTTCTAGTAATAAGGAAACTGAGGCGTAAGTTTTCCGATGCGTGGGCATCACTGAATAAAATGAAAGTAGGCAATCTGTGGTTTCATTTATTATGGGGACTATGGTCGTATATGTGTTTTCTTTTAATTTTTTGGTTTTCGAGAGAAGTGGAGTTTGTCCAGACGGTGTGGTGAAGAAGTGACGATGATACGTTACACGCGTAGGTTCATTATACAATTTGGGAACGAAGGAAAGAGTTCCCCTTGAAAATTTTTGTCAGAAGCAAGGAAATGATATTAAAGCAAGAAATATGTGTGAGTCATGAGGTATGTCTTTTTGATGAGAGAGCCCGGGGTAGATGGTGAATCTGTTGATGGAGTTTTTTGGAGGTGCCAGTGAGGGCAGTAAAGAATCCCCTTAGACAAATTGGCTTGTTGGAGACATAGGGAAAAGTTTCCTATTTAGTTCAGTAAGACATAGAAAATTATTTCTCTATGGAACCCCGTGCAATTTAAACACAGAATGATGAAAAAAAGTGAACGAAGTAGTGATTCGTAGGTGTTGGCTAAAGAAGGAACAAGAAGGTTTTGGTGGAAATGGCTTGGAAACCTCAAGAATTCTCAAAGAAAAGTTTAGAAGGAAATGTTTTTATTTCCATATTAATTGGCCTTGAATGGTCGTGTTTGGAGCTTCTAATTTGCAAGAAACTAGAATGTATCCGAGGGAACTTGCGGAGACAAATCCCCAAAGTCGCGTCCTATCGTTTCCCTCGATGGGTTTTGTTTTTATAAAGGTGGGAGAGGATTAATGCACAAATGGAAAGGAAGAAAGGAATCTTTGAACCCCTGAACGAAAAGGTCTTAACTTTCAAGTGAAATATGAAAAATTACGTGGCAAATGACATAATTACTCTTTAAAGGAGGTGGTGACACACACATGGCCAAATAACCAAGTGTCCTAGGAAAAAAAGGTATTCTAAGACAGTGCTCAAAATAATGACGATAATCCAGTTAATCCAGACATTGTTTTCAAAGCCCATTAGCACCTTATTTTTGCCAACAACTTTGGGCCCGCAAGAAAACCAAACTAAACCCAATAATCCCCAAATGAAAGAAAAAAGACCGTAGTTGACCGTCTTCCTTCTTCTCCCTAGTCGTAGCAACTAGCAGCCCTTTACATTCTTCTTTGTTGCTCCTTCTTTCTTCTTTTCTTCCTTCTTTGCTTTTATGTTTTTCCTTCTTTATTGCTTTCTATCTTTATTCCTTCTTTCGAAACTTATGGAGCTGCTAGTGCCATGGCGTTGTGACTCCCTCTCACCTATCTCGACCGCAACAGTAGACACCATGGAAGAATCAACGAGCGACAGTGAGCTCGACGACCAGTGATGGGGAAAAACAAGTGGCTTTCATGGTTGTTCCTCCTCTCCGCAGTGGATTGAGCAGTCGCCTCCCTCCATAACACCTTTTTTTTTTTTTTCAACTTGTCACTGAACCGCAAACTACTGTCGGTTCGGGCGGTTTCCAGTTTTGAGCAATTTTTACTGGTTTTGATCGGCTTTTGACCGATTTCTAAGCCAATAGGTTTTATAATAGGCTGGGCGTGATCTGTTTACCCAATTAAATAGATGGATTTTACATGTAAAAAATAGGTCTGTGAAAATTTTAAAAAAAATTGGACGGGCCCGTTTAAGTTCAGCCCGTTTAGGCCCAGCCCGTTTGGCCTGCAAACCAGCCCATGAGCCTGTGAATTTTTTTTTTGAATTTTTTTGAACTTTTTTTTTTATTTTTTTGAACTTTTTTTTTATTTTTTTAAAAAATAAACGGGCTAGCGGGCGGCCCATTTAGACTCACGGACCGATTATAAACGAGTCAAACTCTAAAAATATGCAGGCCTAAACAGGCGGGTCATTGACGGCCATATTTTATAACATGACCAAACCGAAAGGACATCCAGTTCCCATTTCAACCGGTTTGATCGGCTAGTCCAATCCGGTTAAGAGAACATTGGTCCCTATTACTACTCTTCTTACTATTTCCAAACAAACAAATCTTACTTCTAAGTTAATTTTTTAACTAATTTAAGAATTAGCGTCCATTATTTACTAAGTGAACAGAAAAAAAAAAACTAATTCTGTGGGACAAAACTACATTTTTGGTTATAGCTATATCTAATTTATTAGTTTGGTCTCATTCATTTTAAATTGCAATCAATTTAGTTTAATCCGCTAACTAACAAATTGGACATGCTGCAGTGAATGAGTCATAACTTCTTCATCCCTAGTTTACTTGAGTCAAATTAGGCGTTAATTACAAAGCCAAGAAAAAGATCTATCACTTTCATGAAGGTAGAGTTGATTCAGAGCATTTGGGAGGTAAACGTGACTCAAAAATAATCAGAACCAAATATAGATACCAATTTGAAACATAAATGATCAAAATCAATCATAATAGAAACAAATTGACTGTGATTCCAATTGCAGGTGAACAAATTGAAAGTGGTTTGAAATGTAAGGGATCAAATTAACTAAGAACAATTAAAAGACTAAGCTAATAAATCAGATATAAGTAAAGGATGAAAACGGCAATTTTTCCGTTTTGTTTTTTTTTTCATTTGTTGCCACAAAGTGTAGTCCATATTCACTTTTCTTTGTTGGGATCCATCTAGAAAGAACCACAAGGAAGATCAGAAGGTAACTTTAAATTTGAACTTTCGTTTTTTTTTTTTTTTTTACTTCTTTCTCAAACAAAAGATAGCGTCACAACGAAAACCGTAAAAGCATCACAATATATAGAAGTAGAAATTTTTTATATTAAATAAACTTAGGGACAATATTCTTACAAGAGACATGTCCACGAAAAATGCTCTCATAAAATTTTATGTGGATAAAAAAAAATGCTGCAACGAAGTACCAGTTAAAAATATTCTACCCAAGGAAAAAAAAAAAAATCTAACAACAATTAATCTAAAGTAGAGGCTGCTCTAGGAGCGGGAGGGCTCCTCTTCCTTTGTTTTCACCCATTCAACCAAAAATTCGCATTATTATTCCTAACACTACTCTATAAAGCTGAATTCTGCTCCAAAAGATAGAAGCTTCAGGATATGATTTGTAACAAACTCTTTTTAACTCATTTAAACAGAGGCAATGTGCCTGATCAAGTCAATAACACGTGTGCTGCAGCAAAGAAAACAACATCAAAAGTGAAATTTGGTATACCAAATAGGAAGTATATACAAAGAAGCCATTCATGTTTTGAAAGGGAACAAACACGTGTGAAGACGGAGGAATCAAAAGCCATTTACAATCAACCACATTTATATTGTTATGGAACATGCCATTAAATTAGAATCTAATAAGGCATCCCTAAACTTCTATGCCCAAAGACGGCTGCATGAGCCACCTTTATTTTTGAGACGGTCTAACGCGTCCAGTTAAAGTGCGATTATGAGGCTGGTTAACTTAATACCGAAGAGAGTTGCGCCGAATCCATTCATGGCCGTTTCGTTTAATTCTAAGTGAGACAAATATTACAAAAATGCCTAATATTGGAGATGACCATGTGGTTAGCCACTTGGTTGGCATTGGTCATACATCAACAAGAAATTCAATTGTATAAAAGCATCTATTGTATGGTTGGCCCCCCATATTATTTTCAAACCAACAGGTGAAAAGGGGATAATAAAAGGCAAAGAAAAAGTGTGTTACCTGTAGCCCCATTCATTGTCATACCAAGCTACAAGCTTCACAAAATTGTTATTCAGGGAAATTCCTGCCTTTGCATCAAAAATGCTTGACCTGCCAAACACATGGTAGATCCCTTGGTAAGCATCAAGACCAAAATAAGCCCAAAATGTAACATCACTCAGCCAAGGCGCATTAAATCTGAATGCTGCCAAACTAAAGCAAAGAAATTGACCATCTTCGATGCATGATAAGGAAAACCTAATTTAGTTAACCATCAGCATCATCACCTGTTGTCACCCACAAAATCTGTAGACACAACATCATCCTCTGTGTAACCGATGATTCCCTTCATACTGCCTTCAGATGCCTCCCTGTGATGAAAAATTTATGGGCAGGGGGAGGATGAGGAATTGATGATATTAACAACATCTAGAAGAATAAAAAGGATCACCCTATACAAAAGCATAAGAAGAAAAGAAATGGTTCGTTCTTACTTGACGGCAGCTTTAATTTCATCATAACTAGCTCCCTTCTCAAGTCTACAAGTGAGGTCAACCACCGAAACGTCAATGGTCGGAACCCGAAACGACATTCCTGTCAACTTATTATTCAGTGATGGCAGCACCTTACCAACAGCCTGCATTGTTGTTTGGATAAATAAGCACACGGTCATTACTAATGAGAGACTAATAGGACACATTCATCAATATTTGCTCCATGATATAATCTTCACCCTTAATTCTCTGTCTCTCTCTCTCTCGCTTTATATTCTTTCAAGAATGATCAATGATCTACATACTTTGTGAAGCATGAATTGATTTTCTCCATGGAGGAAAAATGTGTGTGTGTGTGATTTAAAGTTAACTAAAACCAGAATAGTGCAACAGATTGTGCTAAAGATAGCCAATTTCAAGAAGTACCCTCTATACTGAAAGTTATCAATCAGGGGTTTCACTAGAGCTACCACAATTTTGCAAAACTACTAACATGTCTTGCAAAAGTTTCATTTTCATGTTCTAAGACTTGTACCACTCAATTTGAAAACAGTCTCAGCAATTGATATGCCACAAGAACTGACACCCCTTGTACACCCACATGGAGAAACAAACATTATAAAATATCTATGGCCTTTTTTGCTTGGTCCTACTGTTTACATTACGATAAACCTTAATTGATCTGTGTAAAAAAATTAAAACCCCCCATTAATCTGTCTAAGAATGTGTGTGACATTTTTTTTTATAAAAAAAAAAATGTAAATAATTTTCATGCATACCACATGAATTAATCTAGTATTAACTAAGAGATAACGGAGCATGAGTATAAATTCATTTAAACAAGTTTCTACCTTAGCAGCTCCAGTGCTGCTGGGAATGATGTTGACGGCAGCAGCTCTGCCACCTCTCCAGTCCTTCATCGACGGCCCATCAACCGTCTTTTGAGTGGCTTTATAACATAGAAAGTCAACTCAATAAAAAAAGAATAAGAAATTCACTATTAAGCTAATTCTGAAACATTACACATATACTTACCGGTAGTAGCGTGGACAGTGGTCATCAGGCCCTCAACAATACCAAATTTGTCATGAATAACCTGACACCATTTCAACAAGATCACTGAATTGAGTTTATGTTCTCTCTCTAAGTGTAAGAAAAGTAAGAATTTTTATCTCCCAAGCTTCAATTAACTGCAAAGACTCAAAACAACCTTTGCAAGTGGGGCAAGACAGTTGGTTGTGCAGCTAGCGTTGGAGATTACATTAATATCTGACTTGTATTCTTTCTCGTTGACTCCCACAACAAACATTGGCGCATCCTTGCTGGGAGCAGAAATTATTACCTTCTTTGCACCGCCCTAAAATATCAAACAACAACAATATAACAACAAAATTGAGAGGAAAATGAGCCATCACAAACTGGGAAGTTGAGCCTTTTCTAATTATTAGAAGGAAAAAAAAAAAAATCATATGAGAACTACAAAGTCAAACCTTCAAGTGCGCAGCTGCCTTGTCTTTATCAGTGAAAACTCCGGTGGACTCAACAATATAATCAGCTCCAACCTTACCCCATGGAATTTCCTCTGGATTCCTAATGAACCAAACAAGAAATCAAATGAAGCTTTGACATCCAAAATTACTCAATACAGAGCTATAACATACCTGAAACCAAAGACGGCGACCGGCTTATTAGCAAAGAGAAGGGTATTTTCGTCCTTGATCTTGACATCGCTGTGTTTCCAATGCCCGTGCACACTGTCATACTTGAACATGTAAGTCTGCAAGATACGAGTCCAAGACCCAGATATCAAAATGAATGCAGTGCAATTGAGGAAAGCATTAGCAAGCATCTACAACAGCTACAGAACTAAAATATTATAGTTGCGGTGCAGAGTTAAGCATCACACTAAAGGAACATATAAAAATAAAATAAATCACATATAGAGGATAGTTGCTAATTTGCATACCATGTAATCAGTGTTGATAAAAGGATCATTAACGGCAACAAGCTCCACGTCATCTCTCTGCAGAGCCACCCTGGCCACTAGACGGCCAATTCTTCCAAATCCTTCACATATCATCATGAGAATATAAGGGGAAAGACACGGAACGCATGATACATTAATGCACCTTGAGTCTAATGAGTATGTATGTTCTTTTTCTCTATAGCGTAAAAGTATTGAAATTATGAAATTAACTGGACATGTATATGAGACATAAATGTTGTAGTGGTACCATTGATCCCAATCTTGATAACCATGATCTCCGGCCGAACCCTCAAGTGTTGAGAAGTAGAGATTGTGAATGTGGGAAGAGGAAGGGAAGGGTGAGAAGGCAAAATTGCGTATAGTATATATTCGATGGAAGTTGAAATAACGAATGGTTAGCTGATAAAGCGGTGCATGCAACCATACATTTCGAGAGAAACTGAGAAAAATTCAACCACTAACATCGAAGCATAACGGCCACGAGATTGAATTGGTAAAAATTGTAAAAGCACTAATCTTTAAATTTAGATTATGGGGATACAACTCGTACAGTTAAATGATAATTAAAAGAACAACGCTTAACAGATTTTTTTCTCTTTGGCTTTTGTCAGTATCTTCTCACGTTTTTTCTTAAATGAATCTTTATTAACCCTAAACTCTAAAATCAAATGATAAAAATGAAGAGAAAATAAAGAAGAAAAGGAAGGAAAAAAAAAAAGAATTGGCTAAATTGTTTTTCTGGCGACGGAGGCGTCAAATTTGACACACACCAAAACCAAACCGTATGCAATCAAATAATAATTTATAAAACTAAGTAAACCCCAAAACGTAGTACAAGGCTAACCTAGGTCGTCTTTAAGGAATCAATTTAAAAGTCAATTCAAAGTAATGGGGGGAGGGGTTTGAATTGATTTAAATGGAACTTAAAACAAAAGTAAATCAACAATCATTAAAGGCAATATCCTGCATATGGCTTTTTCTAGGTTCAAGGATTTATTGTCTTCGATTCCTCAATTAATTATTCATAAAGGGGATGTTGCTGTTAGTTGAAATCTCTAACTAACTTGCAATTCACTTTAGAGACTGCGATCATCAATCCCCTAAGCATTAATTACACAACCTAATTAGATCTAATTAGTTCTCAAAAAGTTTCCAAATCCTAAATCAATAACTATCAACCTAGAATCAACCATAACCAATAACATGTCATCGTTGTATTACTTAATTAGGAGTGGAACAAATCATAAATAAACATTAAGCGAAAGAACCTTCAATTAATCCTAATCTAGAGTTATCGCATACAAGATATTAAGGAAATTACTCTTCCATGGGTGAAGGATAAAAACTCATAAAATAAAGACAAGAAGAGAGTAAAAAATAACAAAGAATTAAAATAACAAAACCTAAATAAAATAACAGAAGAACTTTGCAAATAATTGGGAGCTTGCGTTGTCAATGTGAGCGCTCCAACAATTCTTGAAGAACTAATAACTAAGTACTACTAACATAAACCTAACGTGCATAAAATAAAAGGAAAAAGTGCAGAAGATAAAAGTGGAGGCTAAGTGTCGAGAGAGTATTGAGAATGTCTATTTATAGAGGATGGCCTAAAGTGAGTGAAAATCTCGCACTTTTAAACAGCAGTTGGTAAAATCACAATAACTTTGGCTACAAATATCAGATTGAGGTGATTCAAGTCTTTAATTAAAGCTAAGAGATAGATATACAACTTTGTAGCGGAAGTCAAACAGTGATTCAACCTCCATCCAGGTACAAAATCCGTGACAAAGCCAGCGTTAAAAAATCCTCAGCAAATCTTTGATAAAATCTTTTTGAATTTGAATTCAAATTTGTATTTTATGTTATGATCCAAATTTTTTCTTCAAATCCCTTCTTCAAAATTCATATATTATTCAATCTCCTTTGAATCTTTATTAGTCCTCTTGATAATTTATTTTTCTGCAATAGAAACCAAAAAGGAACAAAAAAATCTACAAATAGATTTCTAAAAATGGTGTCTTAAATTGCATTTTTCTCAATTTCTCACAGAAGAGGATAATGTGCAAAACATATTAATTAAGCATTAAAATCACACACTTTTACAATGCAATGTCCGATTATAGAGTATATAAATATGGGATAAAATTCCTCTATCAAGCACCAAATAGCAAACTGAACTCCTATCCTTGCCATAGCAATCAAACCACTTCCACATAAAAATATAGATCGCGCTCCTATAAAATTCATAGGAAATACGTAAAAGATCAATGCACTCCTCCAAAAGCCTGAATAGCTCTATCATTCAATGCTTAGTGTTCAGTTTTTCATAAGCTGGAGATGCTTGGAATAAGACCATAGCAGAACAAAAAGACAAATTTCACCTTAAACATAACATAGCATTCAAGAACATCATAACACTATAAGATACACATTTGATATTTCATAATATCATATTGGATGCATAAAACTAGTATACGTTATGTATGATGCATATAATTATCCAAGAAAGTGCCCGAGGAACTACATACCAAGAAGACAACGTGCTTATGGGAACACTTGCATGTGAAAATTCAAGACAATGGTGGGCTATTTATAACCTCTTGGGGATGACCTTGTCTTCCAAAGTTGGAGGCAAAATTTAAGTGAAAATTAAATTAATTAATGAGGTAAGCCATGACATCACCATATGACTCATATACCTCATGATTGTTTTGAAACTTTGACCATGCAAGGTGGCCGTGATTCTTCTGGTAATATGGCCGCGTGTGTGCATGTTAATTTCTATGTGTGTTTTTGATTGTGTTTGATCGTGTTTGATCGTTAACTTTTTGTGTATGAGTGTCCTAAAAATTATCCGAATACGCCATCTTAATCTAATAATTTTTTTAATGAGGAATTTAAGTTAATCCAAGGTATTTGTAAATTTATTTTCATAAAAATGTATTTTACGGATACCTTAGATACTTGATTAAATTTCGGCGACGAAAGATAATTAATCTAGATCTCACGAAATTTCACGAGACCGCGAACTACCTTAATTGTCATTTTTGGGAAATAAAATTGGGAATTTAACATTTCTAGTCTAATTAAATTACTCTCATATTTATTTATTATGTGAAATCTTTACTAAGTAAAAAGTGGAATGTTACACTCTGGATCTCCGCAACTAAGCTTTAGAGATGAGGAGGACAATGGCAAAGACAATCGTTGCACGCGGTGGATCCGACGATGAGAGTGGCCACGAATCCAAGGATGAGATATGGTGAGAATGGCAAGAAGCTCGTGTGAAAGACAGAGATGGCGAAGATGGGGTGACGATTGAGAGATCAGAGATTGAAAGATGAAGAGCGTGAGCGTGAGAGACACAGAGATAGAGAGGAGAGGAGAGGTGTGGGAAGTGAGAATAGGTACATTGAGTGACGGCAAGTCTTAGGAACAGTCTGGGTCTGGCAACAGGTCAGGCCATAGGTCTTGATAGGCTGTCTGGTCTGTTCCCACCTTTAATAAGGAGGTTCTTTCTTCTTTCTTTTTTTTTTACACAACTCTTAAACACCTAAATGAACATATGCAAAATAAATATGAATTTTAATCATGTAGATGTGTTGAACATAATATCAACTAATAATTGGTGCACCTTATTACAAAAAGTAATACATTAATTCAACACTTACATAACTATAATACGCACTTATTTCAATTGCAATCACCCCGTGTCGATTTTGATAATTAAATCACTATGTTTAAATAATGAACCTTGGCAACATAAAGACTTGAGTTGGTGAGAGGTTCTCATCTTAATTCTTCCATATTGTAACCCCTTCACCAAACACGTCGTTGAGCATCATCAAACAAAGCTCTGAGTAACATCGTTGGGTGGAATCACCCGAATACAAAGCCGAGAGAGGGTTGAAGATCCTTCTTTTTCAGCTAAACGGGGTCCGCACATCCAATCCCTCCATGCAGCACATGGTCAGAATTGCACCTCTCATATCATCTGGATATCTCCAATAATGTGGCAATAAACATAGGTTGAAGGTATGCAACGCTAGATGAGATTTAACTTGTTTGTCGTTAGCAAAAGTCCCATGCAACAACAGACCAGTTCTTATTACACAAAGTTCTGCTTGCATATTAGTACTTCACTGCAAGGAATCATGAACTGCAGCCAATAAAATTTTCTAACGAATCATATATTCAATAGTTCTGGGGTAAACTTGGTCCATTGTTAACATCAGTATCAGAGGATCTTCGATTGGAGAATGGTTGGATGCCACATTCTCACACAATAGGAGAATTGTTCATTAAATTTTATATATTTTCAAAACAAATAATATACAATACAGAGTTAAAAAATGGCACAGGAACGTCCAAATACTGTATGCATCAGGTGAATGCATCTTACTGGCTCAGCTAATCCTACTCTCGGACAACTCTATCTTACAAAAAATAACTACAGATGGTACGAACATGGAACCAGTCAACATTCAACACCTTATCAATCACCAAAACCAATCAAGAAATATATCACAACCCCGACAGCAAAAGAGTGATCTAAAGCTAATTACAAAGTTGGGTTAAAAATCTGTCCCCCCATCATCATCTTAATTTGTTATTACTCAATAAGAGAATTCATGACCTCGAAGCGAAATATATTTCTTGACCCAGATGGCAATGTCCTCAGCGCAAACCTGGGCCTGTGGACTTTTGAGAAGAACATCGAGTGTTGCAAATTCATGCACTGCATCCTTGTACTCAAGAACAGGTGCATCAACATTCACCTTCCGGAGCTCTTCTGAGTAAGCAATGGCACGATCCCTCATCCAGTCATGTTCTGCCACCACTGTCAATGTTGGCGGCATCAGTTTTAATGGAGGAACCCGGTCTGGGACTAGGGGATTAGCAGCTGGGTGGTCCAAACTAAATTCTTCCTCAGGTAGGAAAAGTTTCCACGCAAGCATACACATTGACTTGTCATAAAAGTAGGAGTTTGCCAACTTTATTTCAGAACGTGTGGGCACACTTCCAACAAAAAATGGATACATCAAGACTTGTGCTACCACCTTGACGGGGTCGAGAAGTTTGCCTCCTTTCACAGCTTTTTGAGCCACGTAGTCTGCAATATTTGCACCACAACTCACGCCAAGAAGAACACATCTGTTATATAAAAAAAATTTTTAAAAAATAGAACAAGGTTAAACACTGAAAGAAGGGCAGTACACAACTCCATGAGAACCATCTAAGAACTGGAACAAAAGGAAACATGACGGAAAGAAATTAATTGACAAACAATGCAATAGCATTTCTACAAATATGTTGCCCTGCAACATAAGATGTCAACTCATTTTTTAATGCACATAAACAAGGGCCCTTTGGGAGAGGCATTGCATTATACTATACCATGCCATGCCCAAGAGCTGGTAATACGTAAAATCTTGTCCAAAGAATTATCTTCTTAATTCACCCAATCACTTTGATGACAATAGCCAAATATGTACTCCGATAAAAATTGATTTAGTATTTATATAGTACTATTTTCAAGAACAAAAGATTATGCCATGAGTATTGCCAAAGACTCCCTAACTAAGCTTCATGAATAAATATTGGGGTTGTTGAAAGAAGATATCCAAGGAATCAGCTTATTATAGAAAAGAAAGTTGAGATATGGTGGAACGAATACAAGGAAAAAAATGTTAAACAATATTTGATATTAGCAGCCCTGGACAGGAAGACCAGAAAGAGCACAAGGAAACGCAAATGAGAAAGATAGGACTCCAAATGGTAGATGTTTCAGATGAAGCATTACATTATCCTTGGTTTTGGAATCTAGGGACATTCTCCAAATGGTTATAATATCGTATTTCTATAGACATTCTCCAATTGCAATTTCAGCCTCTTGTCAATAAAATGGATTAAACAAGTGGAATCTTGGGGTGCCAACAAGCCAATAAATTAATTTCCTATTCCAATAGGGTGCTAATGGCAAAACTAACAATAGTGCCAAACAAAGGAATGCCATTATTAAAGTGCATGCGCAGGGGAGAAAACAACATAGACCAACATAAACAGAAGGTAATGAAAATTTAAAAAAGGGTGCTCTAGTGCTTGAGGATCCAGCCATTGTCCGAAAACAGAAATGTGATACTGACAATAAATATGATAAGCAAGCCAGCAGACCAAGAGCAAGAAAGAAAGAAATACTACTACAAAAACAAAACATTCTCCGCCAGGTGGTTACAGGCTATGTTGCACAGGCGCGGGTATGGTAATGGTATTGGGTATGGATACAAGGACGGGGTACGAAAATTTTGTAAAACTACGGGTACGTCATATTACACACACACACACATATAATCTAGGGACATTCTCCGAATGGTTATAGCATCATATTTTTATTGACATTCTCCAATTGCAATTTCAGCCTCTTGTCAATAAAATGGATTAAACAAGTGGAATCTTGGGGTGCCAACAAGCCAATAAGTTAATTTCCTATTCCAATAGGGTGCTAATGGCAAAACTAACAATAGTGCCAAACAAAGGAATGCCATTATTAAAGTGCATGCGCAGGGGAGAAAACAACATAGACCAACATAAACAGAAGGTAATGAAAATTTAAAAAAGGGTGCTCTAGTGGTTGAGGATCCAGCCATTGTCCGAAAACAGAAATGTGATACTGACAATAAATATGATAAGCAAGCCAGCAGGCCAAAAGCAAGAAAGAAAGAAATACTACTACAACAACAAAACCTTCTCCGCCAGGTGGTAACAGGCTATGTTGCATAAGCGTGGGTATGATAATGGCATTGGGTATGGATACAAGGACGGGGTACGAAAATTTTGTAAAACTACGTCTACGGGTATGTCATATTACACACACACCCACACACACACACTAGGGACATTCTCCGAATGGTTATAGCATCATATTTTTATCGATATTCTCCAATTGCAATTTCAGCCTCTTGTCAATAAAATGGATTAAACAAGTGGAATCTTTGGGTGCCAACAAGCCAATAAACTAATTTCCTATTCCAATAGGATGCTAATGGAAAAACTAACAATAGTGCCAAACAAAGGAATGCCTTTATTAAAGTGCATGCGCAGGGGAGAAAACAACATAGACCAACATAAACAGAAGGTAATGAAAATTTAAAAAAGGGTGCTCTAGTGCTTGAGGATCCAGCCATTGTCCGAAAACAGAAATCTGATACTGACAATAAATATGATAAGCAAGCCAGCATGCCAAGAGCAAGAAAGAAAGAAATAGTATACTACTACAACAACAAAACCTTCTCCGCCAGGTGGTAACAGGCTATGTTGCATAGGCGCAGGTACGGTACTGGTATTGGGTATGGATACAGGGATGGGGAATTTTGTATAACTACGGGTAAGTCATATTACACACACACACACACACATAAAATAAGATTTACATAAACTAAAATTTCATATGATAAAATAAGAAACACACAAACTTTGTCTTTTTTTATTAGCAAAACTTTGTCTTTAACATTAATCAAACTTAAGCTTTTTATCACATGAAATACACAATAGTTATAACCTTTTTCAGCACAAACATGCAACAAAAATTTAAGCTTTAAGAAGAGACAACACATGTACACAACAAATATCTGTTAAATAATTACATGATTTCTAAGTTACTCAAAAAATTAATTACTCATTCAAATTTTTTGTTTGTGAAAGGAGGCCCAAAACAAAAGAATTTGAAAAGGAAGAGTGATAGATCCAAAAGAAATAGATACAGCACCACTGACCAAAAAAAAAAAAAAACTGGTCAAGAGAACTAATCGCTCGCTGCAAAGAGGAACAATCATCACTAGCACCCACAAAGAGACGATGGTCGTCGTGAAGTCATCATCCTTCAAAGGGAAGAGAGGTGTGGTGGGCCTCCTCACCGCTGCTGCTATCATGTTGTCTGAGCTAGCGACGCTGGTGGGGGGTGTTGATTTCGCCGGCGACAGTGGGGCAGGGGGAAGAAAAGTGTGATGTTGGGGTGGCTCTGTGGGTGTTGCAAATAAGAAAGGGGAAATAAGGTAAGGGAAAACTTGGATGAATATCTGAAAATGGTATAAGATGAAGCAGTTTAGTACAAGCTGTGTATTAAGCCGTACCCGGCCATATCTAGCAACACCTAAGCCGTACCCAAATTTTTATTTTTTTATTTTTAAATGAATTTCTGGTACATATTTAGGTGTAACCACGCGTACCCAAGGCATACCCGTACTGGATATGTACCCGGTATAGGTACTTTGGCCTCCTGCACATACCCATGCTTCATTGGTAACAGGAATGAAAGAAATCTTAGGCAAAAAATGTTCAAACAAAATGATGCTTCAGAACTACAAGTCCACTAGTCCTTTTATGTTATAACTAAAAAGCCTAACATCACCCCTTCAAGTAATGCAGAATGACCTGTTCCTCCATCAAGTAACCTCCACCAGCAGAATATCTGGCATGGAATCATCACTTTACCACCTCTGTTCAATGTGTTTGTACTTTTCAACTAGTCTATTTAGTTAAATAAGTTATAACAACTGAGATAAAGACACATTTCAAACTGAAAGAACCAGTATACTTGGCATAATCATTTCATATAAATGAAAATCGAAGCATAATAATGCCTATATTAATAAAAGCAGATATAGGAATTCTCTCTAGTCTCTTAAGACAACTGAGGATCCCAACCCCAAATATGAAACAGACCTCTATATTTGAAACTAGAAAATGAACCAAGATGTGACTATTTCACAGCTAGTTATACAACACTTGGGAAATTAGCAAATTAATAAAATCACAATAGAGGTTGAGTTTTTCTACAAATCTGAAACTTCCTTAACCTGTGAACTATTAAATGCATGAAACAATGTGCCTAGATAACTCTCTTGTGGAGCCCTAATTGTTTACTAGACCGCACAGAGAATTCAATCAATCCATTGTAAATGCGGAATCCCATAAATTCACATTTCAACTTAAACTTGCACCCATCAAATTTATACAATGATCGAAATTCATCCGCTGCATTTATTTGTAAACTCTCCTCCCCTATCCAGGATCCCCTTGAGTCCTTGACTGAAGAAGGGCTACCTTACACCACACTCTCTAATCACTATCTATATTTGGAAGAGGCAATCAATGTATTCACAAAAATAAACAACCACAACAAGGGCATACGATGATGTATCAAGTTTCATAACTTCAACCTAAATTTTAAAATGCTTAATCAGACTAGCGTAGCAAGCACCGCAGGATCATGACACGGAATATTTATATCAAAATTCAATGAATCAACAGAATCATCAGACAGTGACAAGAATTGTGACCTTGATGGATCTCCATGAGCAGCCAACCATGGCTCAACAACTGACGCTCCAAACGAATCAACAATATGCCGATGAGAATCTGATTTCTTGAACTCAGTCCCACTCCCACCACCGCCTCCCCCTCCAACTCTCCCAATCCCCATGGACTTGCTACATTCAGCCAGATTTGCCTGCTTCGCCAACCAATTCAGCACCGTCAGCCCGTCCTCGAACGCTGCAGGGTACCGATTCTCTGGCGCCAGCCGGTACCCCACAGCGACAACGATCACATCGCAAAGCTTTGCGATCCGCCGACAGAAGATATCGTTGGCGACGGAATCATTGCTCCCGCTGACCCAGCCGCCGCCGTGGAACTGCAACATCACCGGCAATTTGCGGTGATTATCCATCCCCGGCGAGTACCCCCGGTAAACGCCGGTGGACATCAAATTCAAACCCTCAACAACACCGTTGCTCATCGCCACTCCGAAGCTGTTCCTTCGGTGCGGTTCTCCCCTTGGGGTAGCCCCCGCGGAGGAACCATAGCTGTTACGCCGCGAAGGGAGCGAGTTCGAGTCGCTCGTGGAGACAGATCCCGGTTCGGGATCAGGTTTCCGGAGGTTGGTAGGGTTGGACCTAGGTTTGGGTGGGTGGGGGTGGTGGTTGTGAGGCTTGAAATCGGGTTCGGGAAGGGTCAGTGCTGATTCGGGGAGGAAGATTCTGATGGAGAGAGAGGTGAGTGGGTCGATGTGGATGTCCTTGGTGGCCACGCCATCCGTGAATGACGGGTTGGCCGCCGCTACGGATTCTTCGGGACGGGATGTGACGCCAAACGGGTCGAACTGTTCGGGCGGGGCTTGAACCCGGTTTTGCAGCCGATGCTTCAAGAGGAACTTGAAGAAGACGCTGTACAGCTTCACAGCCACACTTGGCATCTCTTTCTATCTCTCTCTTGCTCTACGACTGGCTCCACTGTACCACACTCTTTCTCCGTCTATTTATGGGGAAAACTGTGGTTTTTGCTAAAATTGGGAATGAGAACTTCGTTTTCCTTTTTTGGTTGTGTTGGGACTAGGATGATGAATTATTATTCCTTGGTTAATAAGGATTGTTGAGATTAGGGTTGTGGCGGAGATTGGGTCGCACGGGAATTGTTAGGGCTTATGCGAAATTTGAAATTTGTTGAATCTGTGGTGCTTCAATTCAATGTGGTGAGGTGAAGAGGAAGAGGAAGAGGAAGCGGACAAGGACAACGGAAAGAGAGAGGAAAGAGACAGCGGAGGCTTTGTTGTCCTGGCTGCGTCATGGGCATACATACATGCAACTTTTCGCTGGTTTTGTTTATTTGAATGATTTTAATGGCACGTTGACAACCATTACAACCATACTTGTCAAATCTATTAAACCTATTTTTTCTAAATTTTTTGGAAGTTTTTTCTTCGAGGTGAGGGTTTTACTTTGTTGGACATTATTTAAATATGGTCACAATTACGTAACATTATGTAAAAAAAAATTAACGTAGCTTTTGGTGTATTTTTTTTTCTTGAATTGATATTTAAATTTTATTCCTATTGAGATCGATTACTTCAACTTGAAGTAACCTAATTGTTTCTCCCCCTCATCCTTGTAACTCTGTGTGTTTGAAGTAATGGTTTTAATATTAAAAAATTATCAAATCGTTGTTTTTTTTTTTTTTTATAATTGGTCCTATTGGTGTATTGACAAGCCCATGCAAAAGGTGTGTCTTATCTAATATACATTAAACTGGTTATTAAATATGATTCGGTATTCTCAACCAAAAAACAAAAATGCAATTTGTGTGTGGTAAAAGTCTATATTGCATTGTACTCCATTTTTTGGAAAGGTACTTGTATCAGTCCGTACCTGGTACATGTATGCCATGGGAACCCCCGGGTATGGTGCGGGTATGCCAGGTGACCAAAATTATGTCGTTGTTTTATTTAAATTTGATTTACTAATCAGACATTAGTAAAAAAATAGTACCCTAACTCCTCCTTCAATCCTCTATGTCCCATCCTTTAATTCGCGCACACACTCTTCTCCATCCACTCCTCTTATGATTCCTCTTCTTTTGTGGTGCTCTTCTCTCCAGCGCGACCTTGTCTTAGGCGACACAACCTTGTCTCCAACGTCCTCGTTCTCCTACTTCTTTAGCGTCACATCTAGCAAGGATCATCGTTTCCGGCAACGTGACCTTGTCTCCAGTGAGTTCTCGTTCTTCTTCTTCTTCGTTAAGGTTAGCATTGTTCCAACTTTCTCTTCTCTTCTTCTTTTTTTTTTCTTTCTTTTTTTTGAGAAAGAATTAAAGAAATATGATTTTGATTTTTCTTGTGCTGTTGATTTTGGATTGGATATTTACATTAGTTACCATGTGAACTTTTTTTATTATATGAAATTTTTGTTGTGTTATTGGTTTTTAATTGGATATATATATACACACACATACATACATATTCAGCGTACTCGTACCTCTATTTTTTAAACAAATTTGTACCCTGTACACGGTACTGGTACCATACTAGTACCTGTGCAACATAGCTGAAAGTTACTGCAATTCAATTAAAAAAAATAGCATAATCATATGGTCTTAGATGAACATAATCCAAAGGAACACCCAAGCTATAGAATGGTGAACCCAAACATAGCATAATTAGAACTTCAAGAACGAGGCTGCTTTCTCAGCACCTCTAGAACAAGGCAGCGTGAAAAAAAAAGCGCCATAACCAAAAGAAAACAGACAACTCCTCAATCTTTCCACCACCAACGTTGATCTATCACTTGAACCACGTACAATCTCTCGAAGTTACATGACGCATTAGTCACCGAAAGAATAAGCCACAAGTCATCTCTCATGCTCTGAACACCGCTACCATCAAGCTAGAATCGCTAGTGTGAAGTCAAACGAAACACCATATTATGTGGGAAGTGATGAAGAAAGGAAAAACAAAAGAAAAACATTAAATAATAATAATAACAATAATAATAATAAGGATCACCAAAACTACCATGGAGGGATCCTCTCTAGTGAAAGTTGTTGAAAAAGTTAGGGAGAGGAACAAGGTAACAGAAAGAGCTAGAATGGGTAGCTGGAATAGGGTAAGTTTGCACACTATAGGTTGCAAAAACGGGTGTCCACTGGATTAGATTAGCTCATGAACCGATGAGTTTATTTTGACATGAAAGTTTAGGTGTGTTAGACGTTAATACCCCACCAGGACTACAAAAGACCTTCCAACCTCTTATAGGATTTCTCAATCAAAACAACATTTTTGAGGATTTTTAGGAGAAATTACATATCAAATCAACAAAGGAGTCTCCTTACATCATCTTTAGGATTAATTGATGTTTTCTTGAACTTTATGTTATGTATGTTATCCTAAATTTAAGTATGTTGAGACTTATTGTGTGCGAGGAATATGGGAAAAAAAAACATATAGTATAAGGTACAATTAATGCATGACAGAAAAGATGATATTTGCCTCAAATGGTTAAACATATCAAAAACAAATAAAGAAACTTGACCATTTGAGATAAAGATCATCATAATTCTTTTTGTCTCTTGTACACTAATGCAAGAGCTGATTAGTGAATAAGTATGATTAGTGAGTGGGATTAGGGTTAGGGCAAAGGCCAAAACACTAATCAGTAATCATGTTTCCTAATTAAGAATGATTAGTGTTTCTAATTAGAGTTAACAACTTAATTATCATTAAATTATACTCTTAAACATTAATAAAGTGATTAGATCCTAATGAAGAAATTAGTCGACAATTGACTTTTCAGATATTGACTTTTTTGTTTGCCTCAGTAAATCCTTAGCTAGTCTAATAAACTATGATTAAATATTAACCTCTGCTTCATTACTTTATATTAGTAAATAATCATCATTAGAGGATTGAGGGTGTTTCATTTGGTACATTACCTAACAAGATTACTTATAATTCATATTACCACTAATAAAGATTTCCACTTTTTAAATCATTAGTGATGCTCCATTGTAGTGTTTAACATGCACAAGTAATCTAATTGAAAATATACATTATATTCTTTGATATATCAAAAAGATTATTAGGTAATATATGTCTTTTATGAAAAGATCCTTCAAATAATAATAATATGACGATGGTGGTGGTTGTAGCAACAATGACAATGGTGGCAATGATTGTGGTGGTGGCAGTGTGGGTAGTGGTAGTGGCAAGTGTAGTTGTAACACCTTAGCTAGCAGGTTTACACTTAAGTCATAAATCATGCAAGGAGATACCCATAGTGCGCGTCTTATGGGAAAACGGAGCATGCGAAGATTAGACTTGGGAGCTGGAGGCTAACATGAGGAGTGTCTATCCAGAACTTTTTGAAGGTACTAAAATTTTGTGGGCGAAATTTTTCTAAGGGGGTGGAATGTAACATCCCTCTTTTTCCTTAAGAAGAATTTCGCGTAATTAATATGTATGAGCCAATTATTTCGACTGGATAATTTAAGTATAAAATTTGTTTCCCAAAAATACCAGTCAAAATAATGGTTTCGTAATCTTATGACGAGGGATGAAAGTGTGGAAAATACCATGAGAGGGCTGAAACTCGAGTTGTGTAACACCCCTGCTAACTGCTTATGCTATAGTCATAAGCAATACTCACAAGGTTGTTATCTAGTTTGGTTGAGTTACTTTTAGCCCTTACTTTTAGCTTGGCAAATATTTCTTACTTGAAAATATGGACAACTTTAAAAAAATGTCCGTTCTTTACTAAAACATAAAGTATGAGTCATGCACGTTTAAGGAAGCATACATATATACATAAGCAAGCGATAGAGTCCAACACACTTAAGCGACAACTGATACCGAACATGAAGATATGTATATAAATATAGATACAAGTACAAGGTCCAAAACATGGTTACACCTTTCATTACCAATATTCATTACAATCATTGCATACAAGTGGTAATGACCTATCTAGACCATTTTGCAACACCCTAACTAGTTAGCCTATGCTTAAGTAATAGGTTTCCCTGGCTAGGTAGTTGAATGCTGGGCTGAGAACTACTACTGTTCTAGGTTATCAACTGAAATTAGGATTACTGAAAATACGGGCAGTTTGAAACTTCTTTGCAAATACGCGTGTGTGGAAAGTAATGAGCCTTGCGAATAATACAACGGATAGCGGCATAACTAAAAGATAGGAGAGTGCAAGTACATACCTGTAGCGTGGAGCTTTATCGGTAGAAGGTACACATAGGGGCCCGAATATACATAACATACCATTATAATATAATACACAAGTGTTTACATAATCCTGTACAGTTGGATAATAATATACAGACATCAGTATCAATAATAACCAAACGTAATAACTAAAAGCAAACTACGTACACGAGCGGCACTACTCGCTTCGTGTACGGTACAGAACCCTATCCCTGTACTCAGGTCCGTCTGTCCGCCACCTACTCAGAGTCTTCTAGGCGCTCCAAGGGCTCCTCCTCCTCGCTGCTGCTCAGGCCTGTCACCGCCGAGAAATCGCGTGGGACGAAGCGATGTGGCCGAGCGGTCAGAATCCTCTTCCGAGCAGTGGTCCTGTGACCTCGAGCTCGAACCATTGGGTGGACGCACCTGGATCAGTAACTGGTGTCGGGGCTGGTGTAGGGGTCTGCTCCGGCTCCGAAGGAGGCATCTCCTCATCGCTGTTGAGGCGAATCGGATCCCTGCTGCTGCTCCCTGGACGCTCGTCAACCCAGATGGGGTTCAGTGGCGATGTACCTGGGGCTCCAAGCCTCTGCCTGGGAGAACGATCGGGGTCGTCGTGTAGGCGTGCAGGTGCGAACGTACTCGTCTCCAGGAGAGTATTCGTGCGGTAATTGTGCATGATGGTGCGCGTAAATAACCAAACATCCTTGGCCGGTGGCGAAGTCATGGCTGCAAGATGGATCCATAATCGAGTGGGGGTGAGAACTCTAGGTCCTCAATGGGTCTCCAAGGCTATGAATGGTTCATTTACTCAAGTATCCTCCAGGCCATTCAGGGGATTTCTAAGTGAGCATGCATACTATAAACCCTACCGATTATTGTCTTTTGTTAAAACCCTGAACAGCTTTATCTAAGATTATCTAGGTGAATAGGGGACTAGTCTTTCTTACTACGGCTGCGTGCTTATGAATCCCGTATTTCAATTATAATTAGGCTACTTGTCTCGGGTCGTTCCCTTGACGTTACATATTACACAAACAACCATAAATGAATATTAATGCACATTCAAACATTCGATCAATTATAAATACATAGCTAAATAGTGCATGGGGGCATTGGGGGTCTCTTACGCGTACCGGCTTGCCGGGTTAGCGTCCCACTTCTCCGCTTTGGCACATACCGGCTTGCTGGGTTAGTGCATCTTTTCTATAGGCATACCGGCTTGCTGGGTTAGCTCTTTATCTCCTTATGCGTACCGGCTTGCCGGGTTAGCGCTCTTTACTTTACTTCCTCCTTTTTCTATCCATCCTTTACCTTCCTGTGTCATTAACCTCTTCGAACCAATCCACCCTTGGGTGACTGATTCGTTAACTAATCCAAACTTGTAAGGACGGGCAAGGTAACACATCAACCAATCCACTTGTGAACTGGTGAGGGGCATGTCTGTAAGACTTTGCCAAGAGAGGGCTTCCTAACATATAACTATATACGTGTTCCCTAAGTTCCATTATTATCTTTATGCGTTAGGTGATTGACCTCTACTTTTCTAGGGTTGCTCTAACACCTATACACAACCCATTCCTCATGATGCATGCCTTGCTATACAAAAACAAGCTATTATGTACCCCTTGGATCCCTTAGAATCATTAAAGTCTCAAGTCTGCCAGGTTTCAGTCGAATACTTGGATAGGCATTCGAATGAAAATCCCTCAAAGTTCTTTCATTCGATTGGAATAGGCTTTCATTCGACTGAATTCCCTCGGCATTCTTTCATTCGAATACTAGGGGATTCATTCGATTGAAATCCCAAAAATTCGCCTTCATTCGACTGCAGTGGAATTCATTAGAAGGAAAGCTCATTTTGGCTTTCATTCGACTGAATTCCTTGCATATTCGAATGATTGCTTAAAAAATCGCCTCCCCAAGACTCCAGTTCTCATTTTCCACTGTACCTAGGGTTCCAAGTAGTACAGTTATGCGTTTCATTCCTCAATCGTTCACAAAACCCTCTTTACCCTGTATCCCCCCAAAATAATACTTAACAGTTCTATAATCAGATATACAAATAGGCACATATACAGGTAAAAAGTAAACCACATAGACAGTGGGCTTAGGATTACCCACATCCGATCAGGATTCCAATTCAGTGACTCTGAAGGAGAGATTTTCCTCTTCATGATGGCGTGCTCCGGCTATTTTTTGGAGACTCCGACACGAGCTTTAGATGTGTCGGAACGAAACCCTCGGGAAACGAACAAATGTAACTTCTGAAAGCTACGAAGTTATTTATAAATAACCGCGCACAGTAAAAGTTATTTTCTTTTCTTTTTTCCCTTTTCTCTTTTCTTCTTAATTGTTTTGCTGAAGCTTTGCTTCAGCTTATGTTGTTATTATTATTATTATTATTATTATTATTATTATATTTTTATTTATTTATTAGTTAGCTTCCCTCAGAAGCTATCTTCCCCTGTGCAGCTCCGTTTTCGCTCGAACGTGTTTTGTTCAGAAAGTCTTACTCCCGGTTGCCCTAACAATATTTCGGACATGCCGCTGTAACCCATTTATTTTTTTCTTCAGCTCGGGACAATTTTCTCAGGGATCAGGGGCCTCCTTACTGAACCAAGAAAATCCCACAGGCCTTTTTCTGTATCCGAAAAATTCCCGATTGCATCGAAACTCATCCAGCGGCTCCCGAAAATTATACTACAGCTAAACCTAGTCCGGTTCCTTAAATTTCTCAAGGTTTCGGAGGTTTAACTCTTCTCCCCTCGCTTTCTTGCCATTTCCCCGGTCGTTCGCGGCTGCAAAACTGAAAGGTTACCGGCTCGTAGAAGCACGGGATGTTACACATTTAACCAGTATACACTACAAGCCAAGAATCGCCTTCATGCGTAAATAAAGCGCACACTCTCTGTTTCTCTGTCGTTTCGTCCCTGTCCGTGAATTGGTCGTATTCTCCTGGAATCACAAAGAGTAGGGGTGAGAACATTTTATTCTCAGTGGGGATCCTTAGCCCTTCTAACAGTTCTTTATTCAGTTATGATCCAGGCCACTCAAGAGATCTCTAAATGTTCATGCATACTAGACTCCCTACCAGTTATCATCCGTCTTAATCCTGAGTAGCTTTATCTATTTTACTAGGTGACTCGGGATCTTTAATCCTTGCATTACCTATGGATTCGTGCTTATTAACTTTATTCGTGTGGGTGATGGGATCTTTGATCCCATACTCGTGTGGTCTACATCGTTCAAATAGGTCATCTCGACAGTTCTCTTAACGATTACTTATAGTACCTACGTGTATATATATATATACACACACACATACACATACACATACATACATCACATAAATATCATGCATGAGGGAATGAGGGTTCTCTTACGCATCTTAATTAAAGTTGCGTCCTTTCCGTTACTTTATGCTCATCATTCTCCTATATAGTCTGTGGGACCGTCGTCCCCTTGTAGCTACAACCTACTTCTATTTTCATATCCTTGTCGACCAAGCTGCGCTTTTTCTTGAGTGGTAGCTAACCATGGATGCACGATGGCATACTTCATCGAGCAAGGTAGGGAATTAACCATTCTCCTTGCGGAATGGTGAGGGGGTCCACCCTTACAGTGACACCAAGAGTGGGCTCGTTACTTTAAACTTCTTCTTGACTTTCTCAATGTCCACACTTGGGGACATACTTTCCTTTAGACGTCATGACGTAAAAGCTCATTCTTTATGTTACTTTCTTTCTTTACTTTCTTTCGTTACTTTCTTGGAATCAGGACGAAGCCTGCGTTCGGGTTTATGCCTGCGTTTCATAATCATAAACCAATCCTTCTTGCTAGACTGGCAAGGGGCTTGTCAGGTATGACGTGCCAAGAGAAGGGGATTTCCTATTATATAACTACGTCCTTTCTTTAAGGTTCACCGACCCTGGGTGGTCTGGCCTTCTTAAGAGATTACTGATTCCCTAAGATTCAATTATGGTCTTAAGGCATTAAGTGATTCAATACTAGTTATCTACGATCACCCTAAGGTCCTAGCAATGATCGAGTTCTGATAATGCATGCTATTACAAGTATGACATATAATCCAATCGCTATTTTAGTCATCCCTCATAAGATCCAGAGGTTCAGTGCTTCCTTGGAGTGTGCGAGCCCACAGAACTGCTCGGTTCAAGGTTAACTTAATGACTTAGGATTTCTTCAGGCCGCTCAGCGCCCATGAGGGATTCCAAGGTCACTTAGCCCTCTTGGCGCCACAGTTCCATTGGACTTAGGTCAGGCCGCTCAGCGCCTGGACCCAAGACAAGCTCAGTAGGCTAGCTTCAGCGTGGCTGCTCAGCATGCTGAAGTCAGTTCAGGTCACAGCGTAAGTCTTTGAAAATTTCCTTCGAGTTTTTCTCTTGTACTGAAGCCTCCCATACTACTCCAAACGACACAGCTATATTTTTCTATCTTTACAAATATACCACATCGTTCATGCATCATACTAAACATATTTTTCACATAAAATTTACTACGTTAGATTTTCCTAGATTACACATATAACACATAAAAATCCCCAAAGAGGTGAATAAGCTTGAGTTACCCACCTCCTAAGCCCGTTTAGAGAAGGTGAAAGTTTTGAGAAAATGTTCTCACGAGCGTTAGTGCGATCCTGCTATTTTTCCTGAGTCCGACATCTTAACCGCAGAGTGCACGAGCGGAACAAAAATTAACAAAGAAGGAAAGTGAAGCATGAAGCCACTCTGTGGCTCATACACACACACACACAGAGGCAGCACTGCCTTACTGTGCTGCCTTATTATTATTATTATTATTATTATTATATATATATACACGTCCTTATCCATGATGTTTCTTTGCATGGATAAGCTTGAATTTAAAGCTTCAGTGGTTACGTATATATCCATGGCCATGTAATCAATTTCAATCATGTTTGATCATGTTTGGTTGTTAATCATTCATGTACGGATGTCCTAAAAATGTTTTGAACATACCGTCATGATCTACTAATTTTTCTTATCGGGAATTTAAGTCCGGCCAAGGTATTCGTAAATTTATTTTCATAATAGTGCATTTTACGGATACCTTTGAGTCATAATCAAATTCCGGTGACGATCGAAAATCGATCCGAATTTCGCGAAATTTCTGTGAGCTTATGAGACCATCATTTTGACTGGTATTTTGGATAAGAAACTTTTATAACTAAATTTCCAGTCTAAATAATCGTCTCAGGTATAATTTAATTACACGATATTCTTAATTACGCGAAATCTTTGTAAGGGCAAAAATGAGGATGTTACAGAACATGGTGATGCAAAAGATTGAGAATAATTGAAGGAGATCAAGTATAAAAATGATCTCAAAGGTTTTGAAGATGCCAAAAAGATGTCAAAAGGTTGCAACCAAAATGGCAATTATGCATCATGGCATAACAAGCTTCAAACAACTTCAAATACACTTCAATGGCAAACCTAAAGACTTTGGCCTTCAATATTCAAAGAACAAAGTCAAATGCTCAATTTGGTATTATCTTCAAAGACTTAGGTTCTTTTCTTAAAAGTTTTCTCTTGATAACTTTCTTTGGCAATGGTTTTGATTCAGTCATTTAAAACTTTTTGAAAAACTTTATGCTAAAAGATATTATGCTAAACAAGTTTTTCATAAAGCATATAACATGAATATAACATCACAGGTTTTTAATTAAGAGTATATAGTGAAAAAAATGGTAAAATATGTTTTCAAAGGCTAAGTAATCAATTACCTTGTTTAAGGAATCAGTCACACACTTCTTGAACATTTTGTGATCGATTACAACATTGTGTAATCGATTACACATAAAATTTGAAGCATGTAATGAATTACAAGCTAATGTAATCGATTACAAGTGTCTGTTATGCCAAAATGAAGTGACTTTTCATCAAGGGGCATGTCTCTCCGAAATTCAATCATTGTACACGTATTTAAAACCTATAATACCCTCTTTTATTTAGCATTTCATGCATGAAAGACGAAGTACAAACTACATTTAATCATTCATTTTCATCAATGGTTTTTCATCAAAGTTTTTGGCCAAAATGAGTTATCACTTTCAAAACTTCATAGTTCTTCAACTCGTATAATTTCCTCTTTTGAGAGAGTGCTTCTAATTCTTCCTCATGTATTTCTAAATTAAGAGGGCGAAACATCTGTCAAATGAATCAAGAGTGAGGAATCTCTTGTTCTTGAGTGGCTTGAACTTAAGGGTGAGGGATCCCAAGAAGTAAAAGCACTCAAGTGTTGTAAAGGTTTTCCAAACACTTGTAAGAATTTGAACTAGTGGAAAAACTCAAGCGGATTGCTTGGGGATTGGATGTAGGCCACAGGAGGTGATCGATCCAGGATAAAGTTCTAGTTTTGCTTTTCTCTTCCCTTATACTTTACATTACTGCAAGTTTAATTTATTATAGTTATTCTTAATGATTTCATCTTTGTTAGTTTATTCCGCTGCAAGCAATATTTAAATGCATGAAAATGCACACTTTCTTAAAGTTGGATTAAGTTTTCAAACACTCAATTCAACCTCTCTTGAGTGTTGGTTGCCACATGGATTACATAACTCACTAGGATTACACAAGCGATATTTATTATTACAACACCAAAAGAAAAGTAACAAAAAATATTAGAAGCTTGACTCATTGTTGACAGTAGTGGCTTCAATTTCAGCCCCTTGAATCTTGATCAATTTTAAATTTTAATATGCGAGGTGCCACATAAGTAATGTAGACGTAGATTTTCATTTGTCACATACGGACCTAGTTGATGGTAAGGGGAAGATAAAAAAAGAAATATTAAGTATTAAAATCTAAATCTCATTTTATAGAAAAGTTCAAAATCAAAATTGTGGATTTAATTAGGGTTCAAAATCATATTAAACCGTATTTTATAGATAAATGTTATGCGTAAAGCTCAAAATTTGCTAACTATTATACTACCCATTCGCTTTAATACACTTCTTTATCTTTTTTTTTTCATATTCTTTATTTTTTTTCTCTCTTTTGCCTCATTCTCCTGTTATTTTTTTTTCGTTTCTATTGCCTCATTCTCCTGTTATTTTTTTTCGTTTCTATCTTATTATTAATGAATTGAAGAGTTTTCATTTTTGTTTCAAACATATTTGTCATTTTTTATTTTTTAAAAGTTTCTTCATGATAAAAAAATGAATGAGATGATAAAGAAAGAGTATGATAATTATTTTTTATTATTTAATGTGTCAATTTAATTTTATATTAAATTTTTTTTTATGCCTATATGTAAAAAAAATTTGTACCCTTCGCGTGTGTGTGAGAACCATAGGTTAACTAATCGCAATTGGATTGTAAGTTTGTAACCCTAACCACGCTCTATTTTATAACATGTCCAATGTTTACAGATTGGAAGATGTGTTCGATAATCCACACCTTCTCCTCTTTGCCCATTATTTGAGCAGAAAAAACACCGTTCTTTCTTCTCGAGTTCTCGCCGTTCTCCCTCCAAGTCTCTCTAGTCTGAAACGAATTCACAACTCGATCGCTCACATGGTTTGTTTTCCTCTTTCTTTTTTCTATTACTTTCTTCCGACTTTATGTTGCTCCCATCCATCCCAGATGTTGTTTTTGTGCGTTTTAAAGCTATGTATTCAATTACAAGTATGATTCTTTAAACGGAGTGCACTTAAGATTGCGAATTCAGGTTCATTTTTGTGCGTTTGGTTGCAGGCTACACTTGCTGATTCTTTCCTTGCTGACCTTGACGAACTCTCCGACAATGAGGCTGAAATTCCCGTGAGTATAATCTTCATTTTTTTTTTAATTTTGGTTGTATTTATTCTCAATTGTTTTTACCTGAAAAGTTCGAAGGAAAAGGTTGGTGTGTTGGTGGTTATTTTTGAATAATCCGGTTTCTTTTCTTACAGGAGGATAACGATGTTGATGCCGCGGATATGGAAGAAGATATTGATGGAGACCTGGCTGACCTAGAAAACCTCAACTATGATGACTTGGACAGTGTTTCCAAGTTGCAGAAAACGCAGAGATACATTGATGTTATGCAGGTTAGTCAGTAACCATTGCTTTTATGAGGTTTTGAACTGTGGTTACAGCTGCTGTTGCTGTTGCTGTTACATTGCCATTATAGAAATTGCAGAGATTGAGGACAATTAGGGAAGCTGCTGGTAGAAAGCTCCTAATCTGCATTACTCCTTTTATGCACCTCAATTTAAAACCAGCCTTTGCCATTGCCACTGCATCCTTTTTTTTCTTTTGGGATAAAAGAAGAATTATCTTGATAAGAAGAGAAGATGATTACAAAAGATGAGAGTACAAGAGATCATCTTTATAGGAACAGGAATAAAACAAGGAAAGACTAAATGAAGCAAAGCTATCCAATCTCCCAATATATCTGAGAGGGAATTTCCTTTTTAGATTATGTGCTTTACACCAAATAGAGCCCAAACGCCTAACCCTATCCCACAGAACTAACTTGTCTGAAAATTTGTTAACGATTGCATTCTTTCTTGATTGTTGTATAATCTAAAATCAATTCAATTCAACTAAGCTGTTTGTTAGCTGCAACTGAAGCTTTGAAATTCCTGTCATTGTTGTTTTATATTGTAATATTTTTGTTTGTTTCTCCCCGCTATCCCAGCTATTTTACCATTATCTCATTTTTTTGCTTAAGTATATATTGACATGGGTGTATAAGGGTTAATGTCATTCTTTTATGGCAGAAAGTGGAAGAAGCCCTTCAGAAAGGTTCAGATGTCTCAATTCGGGGAGTAGATTTAGAAGATGATCCTGAATACCAATTGATTGTCGAATGCAATGCATTGTCAGTTGACATTGAGAATGAAATTGTTATTATTCACAATTTTATTCGTGACAAGTATCGGTTGAAGTTTCCAGAGCTTGAGTCACTGGTGCATCACCCAATTGATTATGCGCGGGTTGTTAAGAAGATAGGAAATGAAATGGATCTGACTCTTGTTGATCTAGAAGGGCTTTTACCTTCAGCTATTATCATGGTTGTCTCTGTTACAGCGTCAACTACAACTGGAAAGCCACTTCCAGAAGAAGTCCTTAGTAAGACCATTGATGCTTGTGATCGAGCTCTTGCTCTTGATTCAGCAAAGAAAAAAGTTCTTGATTTTGTCGAGAGTAGAATGGGGTACATTGCACCTAATGTTTCTGCTATAGTTGGGAGTGCTGTTGCAGCTAAACTCATGGGAACGGCTGGTGGTCTAGCAGCTCTTGCAAAGATGCCTGCTTGTAATGTTCAGCTTCTTGGTGCCAAGAAAAAGAATCTTGCTGGTTTTTCCACTGCAACGTCTCAATTTCGTGTGGGTTACATTGAACAAACAGAAATATTTCAAACTTCTCCGCCGCCCCTTAGGATGCGAGTATGCCGACTCCTGGCTGCTAAGTCTACACTTGCAGCGCGAGTAGATTCAATACGTGGGGATCCATCTGGGAAAACTGGGAGGGCTTTCAAGGATGAGATCCACAAAAAAATTGAAAAATGGCAGGAGCCTCCTCCTGCTAAGCAACCCAAACCACTTCCAGTTCCGGATTCTGAGCCTAAAAAGAAGAGAGGTGGTCGTCGACTTAGGAAGATGAAGGAAAGGTTAGCATAATTTGAACTTGTCTGTCTGGTTTTTTGGTTGCAGGCTTGAGGCTATATTTTCCCTTTTCCTTTTATTAATTCATGATCCTGTTATTCTTATGTCAGGTATGCAATAACAGACATGAGGAAGTTAGCCAATAGGATGCAATTTGGTGTCCCTGAAGAGAGCTCTTTGGGTAATTTTACCTGATTTCACTTGTACAGTAGTGCTGATCTGATTTGCATTTGCTATGCAATGTTTTGCTTTTTATTTATAATTTGATATCTATATTTATTATGATGAAGTTGCAAGGACTGGATAGAAGGAGAAAATAGAGAAATATACTTAAAATATAGGTTAAAGTACAAGGGTGGTAAAAGTGTAAAACTAGTCATAGGCCTCCCAAAGAGCAGTCTAACATAATAAGACCCTGTCCTAACACAATATAACCATAATTATTGTATGTATGATATATGATATAATTAGTTTCATTTTTTCTAAGTATCAGACTCTGTAAAAATGTCAATACATTCTTGTTATATTTTTGGATTATAGGAGATGGTCTGGGTGAGGGTTATGGAATGCTTGGTCAGGCTGGTAGTGGCAAGCTTCGAGTGTCAGCTGGTCCAAGCAAACTTGCTGCAAAAGTTGCTAAGAGGTAAGTCCTTGCTTATGCCTTTAATTTTACATATCTAATAATAATGTTTCAGTTATTTGATTCTGTTGCTAGATACTTAATCGCTATTCTATTTATCTGACTGTTACATACCCAGCTGAAGCTGAGTTGGATAATAAAAAGGAAGGAAAATAATAGGGGAAATAAAGAAAATACAGAAAAGGAAAGGGACATAAAGAATTAATGGGCAACAAATCCGCAAACTATTAGGGGAGCAGCAGATTTTTATTAGGAGAATAATGGGAGGAAATCGTGTTGATTAGCAGCAGAAAATAATGAGAAATCGAGTTGATTGGCAGCAGATCAGGAAAGAATAAATTAGGGAGATATATTAGGAAGGAAATAAGTTAGTAGAAATATATTAGGAAGGGAATCATGGCCAATCCCTTGATTCTCTCTCTCACGGTTGTATAAGGATAGCTCTAGGAGAAGAGGGAAAGCATTCAGAAATTGGAATTAGGACTAGGAGGCCAAAGGGAGCCTTTATTCCCAGAATTGTTTTCTTTATCAGCATTCTGTTTTGTATCCATTTAACCACGGAATTCCCCTCTGGAATTTCGGGTACCATTAATAAAATTCAGCAAGCACTTTAGTTAACAGTTTCATAGATACCAGTTCTTACACTGACTGATCAAAGTTACATTTGTGATGGACTACTTTGATTGTCAGATTCAAGGAAAAGAATTATGGTAGCAGTGGTGCTACATCTGGTTTGACCTCAAGTCTTGCATTTACACCAGTGCAGGTTAGCATCACTTATCGCTCCTGTAGATTTCTCTTGCTTTTAGCTGTATAACTTGTGAGGAATTATTAGAGAAGCTTGGAGAGTAATGATTGATATAACTTTGCCTTGCCCTGCATATAGTTTCACAATTTGCTGAGGTTGCTACACTGTCTGTAGTCCTGTACACCTCATCCATTCCTGTCGTCTCCATGCTTTTTAACAGTATTTTTTTTTTTGGCTGGTGACCTATTGTACAATGGAGTCGGTCATTGTTAATTTTGATATGGTCCAGCACACTTTTATTTTTTATTTTCTTTCTTCCATTTGTGTAAGTGTATGAAAATGAAGTTCATTACTTATTTTCATGTGGTATATATTATATAGTTGTCTGAGAAGGGAGGATCTTATGTAGGGTTGGTGAAGTCTGCGTGGGCCTGGCCTTGTTGAAAGCCTTTTGTAAATTTATTTCATGGGTATACTAGGAAAAGAATATTGAGCCTTGGTTAAGTAGTTGACAAAAATTTCCCTGGTCTTTTCCCTCCTCTTGTAACCAACTACACTCTTTAGGCTGTGTTCTGGTTTTATATATATGCACATATATCCAACTGAATAAGATCCAATTAGATGGTGGAAACCTGTGAGATCATCATAATATTTGAAGGGGGCTAGAAGACAACAAATGGTCAGCAATGCTGGCTTGCATCATTAAGTTTTGACCAAAATGTTGTCTTTTTGTGCCTTATGAAACTGATAGAACTGGTTCAAAGAATAACTAGAAAACTAAGAAAATGTGTATTATTTCATGCTAAAAATACAATAGTTAGGAACATTCGAGAAATCTCTTGTTCTCCTAGTCACTCAAGTTCAACTCATAATTTCTTAAATGATACCTGTTCGTCTCCTACACTTTCTTGTATCTCTTTTCTTACTATATAATTATTTCCTAACTACTAAGACCCATTATTTCATAATGCCCCTCATGAGTCTTAAAGGCCGTTTAATGAACATCCTCTTCCTTCATCTTGATTTGATGGTATCCTGATTTGAGGTCTAGCTTTGTGAAGAGTCTGAAGACACAAGTTCCTCCTAACCCAAACAGAAGCTCATGAATAATAAGAATAGGAAATATTTCTTGAATAGTGACTCTCTGTAGTCCACACAGAACCTCCACCAACCATCTTTCTTCCTTACAAAAATAATTGGGCTGCTGAAGGGACTAATGCCGCACCTAATCATTCCAGCTTGCAGCATTTCAGTTACTATCTTCTAAATCTCATATTCTTGTTTTTATGGTAATAAGGATACCTGTAAGGTTGGATATCAAAAATCGTAGGCTCCTTCCCTCTGGTCAATGGCGTAATCATGCTCTCATTTAGTTGGCAACCCCATAGGTATTTGAAACAGATCTGCATACTCCTGCAGCACCCCCTAGACCTCTTCTAGAATAGGAACTCCCTGATGCTGCGTTTGTTACTCTGAGAGTGCAACAAAATAGCCTTCTACATCCTCTTTCAGCATCATCAACATGGTCTTCCGGGTTGCTTGAGCTCGGCATAAGGAGGGATCTCCCCTTTTCTTACAAACTTTTCCAGCTGCTGTCCACCATAATATTAGATTATTGTAGTTTGCTTCCATCTTCCCCAAACTAGCTAGCCAATCCATCCCGGCGTCACCTCTTTTCCTCAAAATTCCGTCAAGAAAAAAGTGTTGAACAATCTCTACCTCCTACACCTGCAACTTCACTCTGCAGTGCAGCCCTTCGTTCCTTCCCCTTTTCAATCTACCCATACCCCACCTTAACCATAAAAGTAGTGATTTCTTCTATGGCAAGGTTCAACTCTTTCGCTATCCCTCTAGCCAAGAAATTGCTAGAAGCTCCACTGTCTATTAACTCCATCACCTCTCTACCTTTCATCCTCCCCCCTTTGCCTTAAAAGACTTATTAGAAGTAAGTCCCAACTGGCTTTGCAAAGAGTTCAGATCCCCCTCCTCTTCATAGAGATTATCCCGTCCTTGTTTCCTCCTCTCTAGTCTCCTCCAAGATCTCCTCCTCCTCCTCACCAAAAGCAATTGAAAATGCTTAACGGCACATACATGGTCTCTTTCGTATCAGTCTCCACAATTAACCCTTTTGTTGCCTTTCTTTCGATTCATATTGGGACAACTTAGCTTCAGTCCTCCTTTTTTCAACCCCAAGTTCAGTGGAACTTTTTACCCCTCTAGTGGCACTATTTGAACTGCACTCCCATGCATCCTTTGTTTCCCATCGGGGCATTATCAGGTTGAAACCCCCGTAACCTCCTCCATGTTTTGATCTAGGACCCAGACTTCCGTCCAAGCCAAATTTCATTCTTCTAATTCTATGGACTTGTCCATCATGGCCAAAAGAGTCCTAAAATAACTCACTTTGAGCTCAACCTGTCTTTCATTCTTCAAGCCATTGAGGAAAATGCTCATAGCCCGTTCCTGGTCCAAATCCCTCCTTGAACTTACCACTAACACGGACTCCTTTTTATATTGCATCACTCCCCTCTCCCTGCTTGCCTCATGTTCAACAGAGAGCCCGGAGGATTTTTGGCTACCCCAGGTTGAAAGCGCCTAATCAGATCTTCCTTAAACTCACTCCAATTTGGAAAGGGTATTTGGTCTTCCCGCCGTTGGTACCAAGTCAGTGCATCCTCTTCCAAAGGCGCCAAAACCATATCCTTTTTGTCATAATCATCAACCCCATTCACCCGGAAGTATCTCCACTCTCACCAGAGATCCATATGCATTAACACCTAAAAAAACAAGTAATTCCTGTTTCCAGCCAGCCTTCTCCACTACAGCTTGCGGTTCATCAGAGTCAGCCCATCGCTGCAGCTTGTCGGTTCGTCCACCAATCATCCTGATTCCGTCATTGAGAGTCAAACAGTATCGTGACTCTAAATGACGTGAATTAGATCGCCTATGCGATTTTGATCGCCTCCATGTACATGATCTCCATGTGAGCTCGATCATTGCTATTCACCCTCCAGTTGCATCGCCTCTTGATCCTCCTCCATGCGAGCCACACTCTGCTTGATCAAATTGAGTGGTGTGCTCTCTAAGTAGTTGCACCATCGGCTGGGTGAGATTCTCTCACATCCTCTCCTGATAATTGAAGCTTAAGCCAAACTCCTCAGTCCTGTTTCACACTCGTCAATTCTCAACTCCATTGCAGCAACACAAGTGGTAACAATCATCCACAGGCTCCCAAAAAAGGAGCTCTAATATCAAAAAGGATGGAAATACTGGATAATCCTCTGTATTATTGTTATCATGATTTCGGGCGATCCCACCAAAATGTGTTCATATGTAGACATGAGACTGGAGAAGCTGCTGAAACACGTAAAGTCGCACAGTTCTACAATCTGAATCACGATTTTGACAACCATGAGTGAAGCTCCATTTGATAGAAAGAGAACAGTGTCATCTGCAGATTGAAGATAAGAAACTAGGACCCCTAATTGTTCCACTGGAGAAATTTGATTGTAGGCTGTCTTTCCTCCGTTATTATTGATTGGGAACCTAAATCTTGGTTTTGGGGCCATAGACCTTTTGTCTCTTTCTTGGTCACCCCTGTGGTGGTTGTGTTTAGTTATTATTATTATTTGCACTATGGTATACGTTTCCTGACAAAACATGTGCATGCCCTTTGTAGGCTGTAGCCACTTTATTTCTTTTTGGTGTTTTTTTTTTCCTTTTCCTTTCCCATTTCTAAATGCATGTTCATATTTCAACTTCCACATATAGAATAGCATATCGATATATTTATTCTTACTTATTAAAGTATTGCATCACTTTCCATTAAACATGGATGATGGAATATTGATTTTGAAAAGTGCTTTTAGCACAATAATTGAAGTTTAGTTAATTACTTTTACTTTTATTGAAGATTTGCATTTTTGTTCGATATTGTTTTCAGGGGATTGAGCTGACAAATCCACAGGCCCACGCACACCAACTTGGTAGTGGAACTCAAAGCACCTACTTCTCTGAAACAGGAACATTTTCTAAGATCAAGAGGACTTGAAACCCTGCCCTCCTAATGGGAGATTGTTAATCCCGATGGATGTTACATGATATGTTTATGGTAGATTTCAAGCATAGTCACTGGTGCTCTTATATAAGTGGGAAACTAGTTTCATCTCCAAGCCAGTAGAAGTTCCTCCCTTGTATATGACTTTTGCAATGCTATATGTTCCTTTTCTGTAATAATAGAGAAGTGGTTATCAATCTAGAGTTCTAGATCATTTTCATGGGGTAGTCCAAGAAGAGAGAAGCGGCAAACAAGAAAGAGTTTCGTAAATGTTTTATATTTGATTTAATCATGGGAAGTTTTTATGACAATTTTACTCTTTTGCCCTCGTTATGCAAGCTAATTAGGTTTTGGCTGACGTGGCTTCGGTGGTAGCATGGCAGTGCCACGTTAGATTCGTCAACACGATTGGCGAACATGATTGGCAAATTCAACACAAATTTGCCAACGGGTTTGGCAAATTTAACACAAATTCGGCAACTAATTACGCGAATTTTACACAAATGTGATTTAAAGAAAAATGTAATTAAAATTGTATTAGTTATTCTAATAAGTCATTGTAACTACATTTATAAATTTTGTTAATTTATTTAGGTACATGTGAAAAATATGGTTTTTTAGGTAAGTTGCAAAAATCCAAAAAATAATTTTGCAAAAAGATTGGGACGCTCTTTATCGTGCGCGTGGGGGTACAAATCCATCGATTTGGACTTTGAAGAGCCCAAACAGCTTGGACTTATGCTCGTGGGTCTAACTCCCTTCTCAACTATTTTTACTAATAGAACAACTACTAAAGGTATATAAACACTTAAAAGATTTGTGATTTAACTAATGTGATACTAGAACTTTTGAAATACCAAAATGTGAAACACTTAGTTTACACAAGTTCACATCACCATGTTTTTCACTATACACACACCATTCACTCACCTTATTTAATTTATTTTCCTTGTGTATAGTCTCTTATCACATTTTCTTGTTGATGATTATAGCAGAAAATTCATCTTGAAAATCTAGTGCAACATTTGCTTTGGGCCAAAATATGTAATCACTTTATGGTGAAATGTCTCAATGTGTATTATAGGTTATATGTATTTTATGTATTATAGCTAGATAGTGAAAACTATTTAATTCTAAATACTAATGACAATTTCACATTCTAATATACAATTTACATTTGAAATTTTAGATATGAGATTTTTAGCCTAATACCATATGCATAATGATAAGAACGTAACAAAGTATGAGAAATAATCCACTAATTTGAAAATTGAACAAAGTGTTGCCATATAAAGATCTACACCATTAAATTTTTACCTTTCAACTTTTTAACTTTTCAAAATAATTAAATTAATAATAAAAACATGCCACGCACATGATGTACAATTTCAACATGAAAGAATCCTTTTCAAACAAAAATATACACATTCAATCGTGGGCGAATTCATCCAACAGGTTATATGGATCCTCTAGTACAAGAATTTCACAAACTTAATCTTACATTCATTTTCACCAACATAACAAAAACGCATTATTTTTCCATTCTTCAACATCTAAAAAACGAAGGAAATGTGATAAAAGACTATACACAAGGAAAATGAATTAAATAAGGTGATTGAAGAGCGTCCCGGTCTTTTTGCAAAATTATTTTTTGGATTTTTGCAGCTTACCTAAGAAATCATATTTTTCACATTTGCCTAAACAAATTAACAAAATTTATAAATGTAGTTACAATGACTTATTAGAATAACTAATACAATTTTAATTACATTTTTCTTTAAACCACATTTGTTCAGAATTCGCCTAACTAGTTGGCAAATTTGTGTTGGATTCGTCAACAAGGTTGGCGAATTTGTGTTGAATTTGCCAAACCCGTTGACGAATTTGTGTTAAATTTGCCAACCGTGTTGACGAATCTAACGTGGTATTGCCATGCTGCCACCGAAGTCACGTAAGCCAAAATCGTGGTACTCCTGTAATATATTTCAAAATAGGAGTATTTTAGTAATTAATTTATGTAACAAGGGCAAAAGAGTAAAATTGTCAGTTTTTACGATGATACACTGTTTTGTGGTGAGTGTACTGGTATAGTATTTACTTCGTGAGAGATCTCAGAGAGAAGAGAGAATGACACCGTGAATTGTGAGTCTTAACTAAGATTGGTTTATATAGACTGTGTAATAAATATAAAGATATGTAGAATATATAGTTATGGTAAATACTTGATCTACCTTCTAATTATTCTTCTAATTAATATAATTACAAATCAATTACAGATTCTAACCCATCTCGTCCTTACCAATTTTGTTACGTTGATAATTTAGAGCCTTATAGCATATTCAGGGAGAGTCTTATTTTGTTCTCACTTTTATTTTATTGTCGTCACATCATTAATGTATCATAAAAAGTAAGTGTCTCAAAAGTATCTTTTATCTTTCTAATGGAAAGGGCTAATTTTAGTTCTAATTATGATTTCACATGTTTTATAAACTAAAAAAATTAATATATTTATAAAAGGTCTTCTTATAAATATTTTAAATTATGCATTTTTATTATTTTATTGGAAAAATATATAAAATTTGTTTCTAAATAATCTTTATTTAAAATTAAAATTTAAATTAATTAAATAATCGATAAAAAAATTTATTAGGCCAACAGTTTGTGAATTTATTTGTAAATATATAAAATTTCAGCATAAAATTTGTTTTTGAATAATTATGTATTGCGACCAACGGTTTACGAGGGCAAACACAATCTCCAAACCATGACATACATCGTTTTTTTAAAAAATTTATTAGGCTAACAGTTAATGCTTGACGTTCATTTTTTTTTATTTATTAAAAATGAAAATAAGAATACAAAATACACATGCCATGTAATCATTGCTGAAAGTATGGTGGGATGAGCTAGTGTTAGGAGGAATCAAAGTCACTATTTTGGATGACATCATCAAAGTGGGACTCCCCACTTCCTAGCTACAATACTAAAAGAAAAAGAGATACTCAAAAAGTAGGAATAGGAACTCTTACATTTTATCCCAATGGAAATGCTCTTAGACTATCTCCAATGACTTATTTTAGAGAGTCCCAAGTCTTAATAATTGCATAGCCACTTTTTTCACACCATTGAGTTGAGATTGATAGTCTACTTTGATGAGGTCACCATAAAAAGTGACCTTGATTTATGTAAGTATCGATTCATCTCACATTGTTTTGAACCAATGAGTGCTTTGGCCAAGAAATATTGAATGGTGATGTAGGCGGGGGTTTCCGAGGAATACAAATAACTAGTGAATAACTAGTGAATTACAACTTTATTGTACCGCAATTTGTGTCTTTAATTTTATAATAAAATAACTCAAGTCATTTTAGTAGAGAGAAACGTTGAAAACTATGTTGTGGGGTCATAGTTAGAACCAAAGTTAATCCTTTTCACTGGAGAGAAGATAGACACTTTTGAGACACTTTTACTTTTTATGACATATCGATGATTTGACATCAATATAACAATGGTGGGGGCCAAAATAAGGACTCTTAGAGGAACATCCATTGAAAATGCTCTTAAGGACTGAGAGAAAGCATTTATCAACTGATCATTTGAATTGACAAATGTGTAATTTCATCAAATAGATTTTTTTTAATGAAGTGACAATCAACTTCAATGTGTGTGGTCTTAATGAAAAACTAGATTAGAAGCAATGTGCAATACAACTTGTTTGTCACATTTATGTTTCATTTGTTTGACTTCTTTCAAATTGAAGCTCTTTGACGAGTTGCTCAATCCAGAAAAGTTAGCAGTACTCTAGCTTTGCACTAGACCTTCCAACCATAGTTTGCTTCTTACTCTTTCACAAGATATGATTTTCTCCAACAAGGAAACAATACCCATAAGTGGAACTTTCATTAGGAGATTCTGCTCAATCAACATCGGAGCACCCCCCAACTATTTTAGTATGCCCCATATCCTTGTAAGACACTTTCGAGATGCTCTTTTGACATGCTTTAAGATGTGAATCATAGGATCCCCAATGACCTCTGCATGGTGAGTTTAGAAGCTAGTTAATTGTTAAAGGCTGATCGAATGAGATCCGAGATACTGTCTTTAACTCTGACCTTGGGTTGATTCTAAGAGCTCGAAGGTGGTGAACATGATGGTAGTTGATGGCCTTAGACAATGGTGGAGGTATCTGCAAAAGACACTCTGACGTCCAAGTAATTTTGTGAGTCAATATGAGGTAAGGCAGTAGTTAGAGAACGTACCTGAGCATGAGTGAAGCTCATGCTTATATATCATGTAATGATCGTCCTAGTTTTGGTCGTTAGGAAACATTTGTAACCACCTCAGTCGCCTTCATGGAACTAATTATTGTCTTGTATGAATAATGATGTTCATGAAGGCTTTGGTACATTACAGGTGTTATGACAGTGAGCATTGATTACTCGGATAACTCTTGGCAATTATGGTTTTTAAGCCAAATGGGTTGAGTTGTTGATATGTCGGACTCGACTTATCCCAGAGTCATAACATGTAACTTATACCTAGGTTCAAAAAGTAACATAAACCCCCAAGTCGATGTGTGACATAAGTCATACGTCGAGTTTATTCTATGCACAATATGTAACTCGGAGCTAGGCTTAGTTGGTCTCATCCTCTTTTGAGCCAAGTCGCCATGTTTGCTGTGTAGAGTCATCATGACTTTATGGGGAGGATAAGTGTTGATGTGATGATAACAGGTACAACAGGCCTATGAATTTCTTATTCTATCCTTAGGATAGCTTTGCGTTTTTATGCTTTTGTCCTCCACCCTTCATTTTCCAGCGAGAGAAGAGAATAGATTTTAAAAATCTTAATGCATTTATTTTCTTCCATAGTCGTTCCCCTTCTTCTTGCTCTAAAAATCCCTCATGTTCTTCTTCTTTGTCTTCCTCACACCGAAGCCAATTCTAGTGCCCAGGATTTTTCGTTTCCACAATCGTTTTCCACTACCTTCGTGATCTAACCTTGTGAGGTGATTTAGGTTCATTTTCTTTGGTTTTCATTCCTCTTGCTAGCTCGTTTGTCACTGTTTGGTTAAAGTTTGATGATTGTTGTGGCACTTGCATGTACCGTATGGATATTTGATTTTTGGGTTTCTACATATGGTAGTGGTTATTGCTACAAATATTTTTTTTTGGGGTTTTGTATGAAACAGTGATTTTTGCTGGGAATTTTTGGGATTTTATGTCAATAGGATATGTGTTTGTTCCTTGCGTTTTGATAGTGATAACAATGTTTGAGATTGGCTCTTGTGTAAAAATTTGCCTTTGATTTTTGAGAAGAGATTTTGTAAATCTCTTTTTGGGTTTATAATGGTGACACTGCACATAACCCTTTTCTACAGACTTTAGCTTAGGGAAACTATAAGGTTTGTGCAAGTCGTACCCGATGTAGTTTAAGGTAATGTTGGCGTTGTTGTCATCTTGGCCATTTTGATCTTAGGTTTTGGTTACCCTTTTCCTTTGTGCTAGGCATCCATGGCCAGGTCAAATCCCCCTAGACTCTGTCAGATGTGCTATGCTGAGGATGTCAAAAAATACGATTGGGTGAAGGATAAAGTATTGATGATGCTATCTAACATGAAGGAGGAAAATGTAAACTATTTTGATTTGCTTGGGGGGGTTGATATGAGAAAAGGATTTTGCCGATGAGTTCATTACTATGCCAACTTCTGCTAATGAGCGTATTGTTTCTCGTATGCTGAAATCAATACACTGTTTCTTTACATGTATGAATCCTTCTTCAACCTTATTGGGTTGAGGTTACCCTTCAGTGACTTGGAGTTATCTTTCCTAGAGGTCACTGGGATAACTCCTTCCCAACTCCACCCTAACAGTTAGGCTTTTATTCTATCGTTTGAAGCTTTGTGTGAGCAGCTCGGGCTTCCTCCTACATTCAATGTATTCTTTGGCTTGTTCTAGTTTTAGAAGTACACTGATGGAAAAGAGGGATGGATTTCTCTCAAAGGGCAGAAGGACATGACATCCTTTAAATTTTTTGAGAGTTCTTTCCATGCCTTTAAGATGCACTAGTTTAAGGTGTATCTCGGTAAAGGAGTCAAACTATACTTCTTCGACGTACACAGGAAGCCACGATTCTCATTTTGTTGGAATAAAAACTATTTCTATCCAGAACCTAATCCCGAGATGTTAGAATGAGAGAAGACGTTTGTGAAGAGACTAGGTGATGCTTTCCACAAAGATTTGTTTTTGATAAAATGTTTAGTTTTAGAGCATGAGAAAAAGAGAACCTTAAGCCTATATTGGTAGACTTGCTTGACTTGCTTTGTCTTCCTTTTTTTGAAGTTATATTGTATTTTTGATGAAGTCTCTAATAACTTTGTTTTTCTGCATTTTGCAGGTCATATGGAGAACAAAATCAATAATTTTGCCGACATCAAAGCCTTAAAGACGACCTCAATCAGTCTAGGAAAGATGCCAAGCTTCTCAACCACTCCTGATCCTACCCCAAAGACTATAGCTCTCGAGAAAAGGAAAGTGTCATAAAGGAAGAAAACTTCTGAATCTCATATAGTGGAAGTTCTTGACTCCCCATCAGCTAAGGGGAAAGATGTTGAGTCTGAATTCATCTTTAGCCGAGATATTGAGCCTTCCTACACAATCAAGTCAATATTCTCTTCTTGAGACCGAGCTTATCTTTAAGATAAGAGTTGTGTTGACTTGCTAGTTGTTGGCCTTCGCTCAAGTCTTCGTAGCACATTTATCCTTTAACAACTCTATAATGATGTTGAATATCTGGAGGGTCACCTAAGCACTCTTTGAAGAAAAATTATGAGAAATGGACAACTGAGCTAAAGAAAGTGCTTCAGGAGGCTCAAGATGCTTTGAAGGACTCTAAGCCAAGTTAAGAGTTGTGGAGAATGATATAGATGTTGTTGGAAGTTAAACTTGCTTCTGGTAAGTTGGAGAATATTAATCTATACAATTGCTTAATTGTTAAGGCTTTGACTTGTCAAAGCTTAACCATTAAGATTGACAACTATTACTAGCTAGTAGTCATGTTCAATTTGGCCACAACAATTTGAAGAGTCAAATTTAGTGGCTAGATAATTAGCATTTATTAGCCAACTATGAAGTCCACATTTGCAACTCAAATTCAATTTGAGCACTTGCAAATCTATGGTGAAATTTGATTCAAATTTGAATACTTTAATTCTATGTTGAAGGAAAAGTTCTAATTGAAATTTACAACCTCATTTGATCTTCCTATGCCTATATAAAGGCATGTGGGGAGCTTTAGAATTTAAGCCAATAACTTGTGAAACAAAGCAAGTGTGTGAGGAAGAGAAAAGCTCCAGGCGAGCTTGTGAGTGAGTGAAAGAACATTGTAGTGTTATTTTGAGTGTGTAATTGGCTAGTAACAAAAGCCAAAGTTTTTGAGTATATTATTATTTCTTTCAATAGAAATATTTTGTGAGATTAATCTTTTTCTTGAGTGTTCATATTTTCTTCTCATAGTAATCTAAACTTTAATAAGGCAATTTCAATTTTAATTGCCAACAGATGTTGTAGTTAATGATACCAAAGCTGTTGAAGCCAAGTACCTTGATTTGTTGAATCAAGTGGAAAAAGATATGGAGGGTCAATTCAATACGGTAATGGATGAAGTGAAGTTGGTGGTTGCTAATGCTGGACTGGAGGTGGATTTCTCAAAGTGTCCATTGAGGGAAAATTTGAAGATGGAAAGATTGTGAAGCCTCAAGTGAATATTGAGACTACTCCCACTGAGATGGCTTCAGGCCATGTTGAGGAGTCTAGCCCTGATACTTCTATCCTTTATGTTTTTTGTTGACGAGCTGTGTCTTAGTTTTTATGTAATTTTGCCGAGTTGTGTCTCGGTTTTAAGCTGTTACTCTTGAAACAATTTTATAACTTGTATAAATATTTTCTAAGTTATCCATGTTTTAGGATATTTTGTGTATGTATTTGTTACTAGTCTTATTGACTTTTCCTTTACATATTTTGTGCATCTTTTGTTGACAATACTGCATGAGATACTTTGTCAAACGATTTTAATTAACACGAATACTCAAATCTCAGAGTGGAAGTGTGTTCACTATGTCATATAGCATACTTGCTCATTCGAGTTTGAAGTTTGTGTTATTCACGATCGTACTTATTGGCATCTCATATAGGTTGGGTGTTTAAATAGTATGTTTATACAAATTGTAATGAAAATAATATGTAAATTGGAGTGCAAATCATATGTAAGTAATGAAATGTATGATATGCATGAGATGATGTGGATAAGTAAAATGATAATTTGACTTCTTTATTATTTTGTGAAATAAAGGGTATGTCTCATTAAAACCTTTCCAAGAAAACCTCCATTGAGGATAAAACTTGAGTGAGGAAAGAGTACCCCAACATACTTATAGAAAATATTTCTTCAAATTACAGATGTTCCATGATCGTGATATCTTGGTACTTGGCATGTATCCAAGTTGATATGCTCCTTTTCCTAAGACCTTCAAAATTTTATAAGGTCTTTCCTAACTTGCAACAAGCTTTCCCTGTCCTGGGATTGGTGGTCCTATGTCGGCTCGCTGAAGTACTAAATCACCTTGTTGAAGCTTTCTGGGTTTTAGTTTAGCATTGTATCTTCTCGTCAGTTGTTGCTTGAGAGATTCTTCTCAAAGGTGAGCCCTATCTCAGAGCTCTTTTATCAACTTAGCTTCTTCTGTCAACTTTGTGTTATTCTCTTTCTTGTCATAAAAAGAGACTCGCAAGCTATCCTATTCGACTTCAAGTGGGATCACAACACCTAATTTGTAGCACATCTTGCAAAGTGGCTCTTGAATGCTTGACTAGGGTATGGTACGATATGACCACAACACATGAGATAGCTCTTCTGCTCACCTTCCTTTCAAAATGTCGTGCCGTTTTTTCTATCCTTGCAGAATTACTTTGTTACTAGCCTTTACTTGTCCATTAGTGTTCTACTAAAGAGGAATGTTACTTGATTTTCAATTGTTGAATGAATTCTCAAAATTTCTTGTCATTGAACTAAGTATTGTTGTTCGTGATAATGGATTCCAGAATACCAAACTGAGTTATGATGTTTTTCCACACAAACTTTTGTACCTTAGCAGCCGTGATGGATGATAATGCCTCACCTTCCACCTACTAAGTGAAATAATCAATAGCCACAATAATATATTTAGTTTAGGCTACGGAAGGCGTGAGAGGTCTGAGGAGATCAATTCCTTATTTAGCAAATGGCCACTGAGAGATTATAACTATCATCCCCTCTGCTGGTGCTATGATGTGTGGGGAATGCTTTTGACTTTTATCACACTTCTTCACAAAATTTGCAACATCTGCAGAGATGGTGGGCGAATAAAACCCAACACGGATGATCTTGAATATTAAATTTCACCCTTTGAGATGGATTTCGCATGCACTTTCATGAACTTCTTCCAATGCAAGTTGAGTTTCTTTATCAATATTTCCACATATTCAACTAGCCCATAGACATAGACCATGTTTTCGTCAGCTAACTCCAACACAACCGCTCATAAATCGACAACACCGTTACGTTCACTCCTAATCATGTGTCTAGTAGGTAGTCATGGAAGATGTACCCATTGATGGTCGCATTGATCGCAATAACACCAAGATTCTTCTTCTTTAGTATCTTTCCCTTGACCATGGATGCATATCTCTCACTTTGTTCAAGTAGGAACACCCCGTCTTTTTTCGTTTCTCTTGCAACGTTGTCCTAACCACTGTGTCCTTATTTGTTCCAAACTCTGAAAATTCTTTAGTAGCTTGGCTTCCCTTCACTGTGATGGCATTTGCCTATTGCTAGGGGTTCATCTCGGTATTGCTTGGTAGTGCTCCCATAGATCTTTCAGCCATTTATTTTTCCAGTTGACCCACTTGAGTTCTGATGCTTGTGTTAAATGCTTGCTTTTGGTTATACATGTTCTCATTTTTCTCACTCTTAACCTTAAACAAGTCCGTAAGTTTTTGGAGCATTGGATCACTCATTGGCCTCTTGTTAGCTTGTGGTGGGGCTTGTTGCCTTGGTCCATCATTGTTGCTCCGCCATCCGGAGTTGTATGTTGTAACTTTTTCCTATTGGCCATGTAATTTACCTATTTGATTGTGGTTTTTAGAGAGAACTTGGTTGTCTCATGCCTATCTTGGCATATTCCACATTCTGCCTCTGGGAGGTTCCTACAACTATAGCAACGAGCTATTTCCTTACCTCTTTGTTCTCCACTTCAAGGGCTTACATCCTAGCTAGAAGGCTAGTCATTGAATACACTACCGGTAACCCTTTTCTTGTCACTCTTCTCTTCTCTACTAGATCATTCCTTGGTAGCATCTCTAGCATCTCAAGGGATTCTTCTCTAGTCTTCATCCATCAAGGACCCACTTGCTGTTGCATTGAACATGTCCTAGGAGGATTGGTCCAGTCCATTGTAAAAGATGGACAACAACATATGGAGAAGGATTTTGCGATCGAGGAACTTCGCTTGTATTTCTTAGAATTGCCTTTAGCAATCAAAGAACATCTCATCATCCCTTTGGGTAACGGTTAGAAGAGCCTTTTGCGTTTGGAGGTGCTTGTTGTGTACGGCGAATCTCTCGAGAAATTTATACTCCAACTGTTCTTAGTTAGTTAAGCTTCGAGATGGTTGAGATTTCAACCAAGTCTTGGCCTCACCGAACAATGTGTAAGGGAACAATCAGAGAGTAATGGCATTGGGATGCATGTCTCTCCTCTTGTGGTTGTTGCATTCCTAAAGGAAGCTGCCAATGAAGTCTTACGCATCTTCATGAGCCAGCCCGTGGAATTGACAATTTCCTGAATGAATTTTATTAGAGAACGATTGTGTTCGAAGTTCTTAGCGTTGACAGGTGACCTCATGATGGCTGAGACACCACCACCTCCACGACCACGTTAGAATTCTCTGACCACTTGTCGTAGTAGAGGTGGGGGTTCTAGCTATTCATGGTCTGAGCACACCTTGAAACACCCTAGCTAACTGTTTACCCGTATGTAGTAAACAATGCTCACTAGGTTGTTTGCTACCTGGTCGGAATATCTTCGTCCATTATTATCTTTCAAAAATAGTTAATTAAGAAAATATGGACCCATTTTAAACTTTTCATTTGCATTGAATAATTACTAAAATAGAGCCATGCGTTGGAAAGAACAAATATAACGAAGCGTATAACAGTATATTCATAAAGCATTCAATATACATTCATGTGGTCCATCATACAAAGTCACATAGTTCTAAATACAATAGATAAGATACACATCACCGGTACATAAACCAAAATATCCTATACATCCTCCAAAATACAAAATACATCATATTAAAATACAAGGGCCACCAGAATACTACTCAGTATGCCCTTGGCAAAAATCCTGTCATCCCGCTAAATCTAAGTCCATATCCCGTCATAACCGCTCATGGCTCCGATGGCGGCTCGTCAGCATCCTCAAAGTAAGAGTCATCATCAGTACCTGAAGTCATAAGGCAATGGGAATGAGAACGGTAGGTTCTCAGTGTAAATAACTTTAGTTCCTGAGTCTCGTCTCATATTAGGTCGGACTTCAGGCCGCTCAGAGATTTCTAAGTGAACATGCATACTAAACATCCTACTGATTATTATCTGGCCTAAGTTCTGAACGGCTTTATCTACTTTACTATGTGATAGGGGAACTACTCTTGCTTACTACATTCTCGTGCTTGTTAACATTTCGTTTACATACATAGCCGTCTCGAGCGTTCTCTTGACGGTAATGACATAACAGCAGAATCATACATTACAGATATCAGATATTCATACATAACAGAATAAACATGCTGGATATTCATGCCTAACAGAATGAACATATACATAACAGAATAAACCTGCTTTTGGAATATATGTTATTCCCACCATAGCATTGTCCTCTTTTAACAATACTATGACGGAATAACCTCGCACCTCAAGGTGGTCCTCTGTTGACCCCTGCGGTGGGCTTCCACCTACCGTGTGCCCCCTCGGGACCTGATAAATGGATTTTGTATCCTAAGTTATCACTCTATAAGTGAACAAATGCATACTAAAATGTGTGGTTTTAATACCTAATTGATATGTTTTGCACATTATCTTCTTATGTGAAGAATTGAGAAAAAGGTAAGATTAGGCATTAACTTACTCTTAAAATTTAATATCTCTTTTGGAGTTTTCTATTTTGAATTGCAGGAAATAAATGTTCAAAGAAGATCATTGAAGATAAGAAGAGAAGCTTTGGAAAAGGACAAAAAGAGGAAAATCAGGAAGCAACATCGCTCAGCGCATAAGCAACAAACGCTCAGCGGTGAGCATGGAAGCACTCAGCGAATCTGAAGGAATCGCTCAGCGAAACTGAACAAAGCGCTCAGCGATGAACACCTAGCCGCTCAGCAAAAGTACCAACTTGCACCGGCGCATTTAATGCGCCAGCCTGGCGCCAGCTCAGAATTCAGAGCCGCCCTGCAAAAGCTGACCAGCGCATGTAATGAAGCCGCGTAAGCTGCCTAAATTGACTCAGCCGCTCAGCGCCACCGCCTCTATCGCTCAGCGAAAGTGCACAAATAGCTCAGCGGCGGTGCTAAACCGCTGAGCGATCCTGTCAAACCTTGGCCTATAAATAGGAGGCCAAGGCATTCATTTTGGGCATTCTCTTCCACCCTCCCCCAAGTTCTCCTAGGCCGAGAGCTCTTCCTTTTCCTTTCATATTTCTTCACTTTTTACATTTCTATTTTGAGCACTTTAGGTTTACGTTAGTAAGTGCTTTGTTAGAAGTCTTTTCCTTTCAAGAATTGTAGCGAAGCTCTGCCGAATTTAATCCAGGTTCTATTGTTCTAAATTTCCACTG
>QANU01086265.1:73230-90481 GCA_003254905.1 Nissolia schottii | reverse complement strand
GGCTTCCACCTGCCGTGTGCCCCCTCAGGACCCCTCGGCAGTGGGCGGATATTGTACCCCCACCTTAGCTTGCCCCCTTTCGACAATGCAAAGGCGTGGTAACCACACACCTCCAGGTATGCCATATCGACACCACCTGTGGCGGGCTTCCACATTCAGGATGCTTCTTTGACCTCCTGAAGTGGGATCATGGTTTGGCTCTCGTGATCACGGCCTTTTCAGCATTTGGCATTTAGCTTTTTCAACATTTTTCAGCAGTATTGCAGCATTTCTTGCTTTTCGGTACCTGCAGCATGTTATGACTTGTTTCCTATGGTTCATTTTAGAATCTTGACTTATCTCATGGTTATTTCTAATCCTTTAACTTTCCTTATCAAATGCATGAATACACATACTTCACATTTTTCAGTTACAAATCATAGTTATAACATGGAGTGTTAGATTATGTGCCTCAAGAAGGTCTCTCTAAGGCATTCTGGTCTCAGGTCGCTCAGCGGTACCCTAGGGCCCCCTCAGCACTCTCTATGTAAACCTTTCAGCAACTTCAGGGAACCTCCGTGGAACCCACTTAAAACTCTCTAGGGAACCCCTCGGCAACTACAGTGAACTTCTGCAGAACCCACTCAGAAACTCTCCAGGGAACATCCGCGGAACCCACTCAGGAACTCCAGGAGCTCGATCCACCACTCTCTAAACTCCTCCCAGTCACTCTCCGCGGAACCACTCAGCACCACCCCAGGTGCCCCTTCATCAACTTTCTGGACTCCTCTCAGTCACTCCCTGCGGAACCACTCAGCATCATCCCAGGTGCCCGCTCAACAATTCTCGACTCCTCTCAGTCACTCTCCGCGGACCACTCAGCACCATTTCAGGCGCCACTCAACAACTAGACTCCTCTCAATCACTCTCCACAGAACTACTCGGCACCAGTCCAGGCGCCGCTCAACAACTCTGCAGACTCCAATCCCTTTCTGCGGAACGGCTCGGCACCACTCCAGGCGCCGCTCAACAACTCAGACTCCTCTTTCTTTCTCTTTTTTCCTATGGATCCTTCTTGAGATTTTACACATATTCCACACATAATAAACTTATGTCCAGGTCACAGGACCCTTCAGAGTCATCTTCCTCATCCCTAACATAGATTCTAACATACATAAACATATATGTAAAGAAACACACACACACATAATTACATAATCAAGCATCCACCATCAATAGGTGAGGAACTAGAGTTACCCACTTTGCTAAAGAGTTGTTTAGTGATGGAGGAATGATGAAATGGAGCTTTGCTTGCTTGCTTGAGTTCTTCTTGCCAAGAAGTGAAACCCTTGAATAATTATGGAAACCTAGGTTATGGAAGCTTGGTGTTCGTTCCACCAAGTGAAGAGAAACTCCCAACCTTGCTACTTGCTTGTCTTCCTTATGAGTTTGAGAGGGAATTAAGATGATAAAAGGCAAAGGGTGATGGTGGTGGAAGAGCTTTGAATGGCGTTGGAGCTGTAGGTGAACTTTGGTTTTGCATGAAGAAAAGGAAGAAGGCTTTTGTTAGCATAATTAGAGATAATCAAAATGAATAAGGATTTGGTGTACGTGTGCCTCGTGGGACAAGGGTTGCCGTGGGGAATTCGTGGCCCTTGGCCATCCATGTGTAAATTGTCTATGTGTGTTTTGGTCATGTTTTCTCATTAACTATTTATGTCCGGAAGTCCTAAAAATATTTCGAACATACCGTTATGACCGACTAATTTTTCTTATTAATATTTAATCTTTGTTGAGATATTCTTGAATTTATTTTCATATTAGTGTATTTTACGGACTCCTTTGAGTCATAATTAAATTCCCATAATAACCTAATGTCGACCCGAACGTCACAGACGTCACGAGATCGCAAAATTATTATTTTTAACTAATATTACAGGAATTAAAATTAATACTTGAATTTTATTTTTATTTTATCTTTTCCTATTAATATATTCTTAATTATTTATTATGCTAAATTTTAGTAAAGGGAAAAACTCGGGCTGTTACACACCTCTTCTTCGAATCGGTCCCTATGACCTTTTCAGATTCATTCAACCTTCTCTCTCTACGCAACCTTCGCTCAGTATGGTCAATGTCGGTGTTGAATGGCAAGACTTAAAGGTTCTTATGTATACACCTTGAAACACACTAACACACCTGTGAAGGTCACTAGAAAAAAAATAGTTTAAAAAGCTAAAAAAAAAAAGAAAATTACAATAAAATAATTACAAACTAAAAACGAATAAGTCTACCTACTATTGTCAAATAGTAGGAAGACCCAATCCCTAACAATGGTGCCAAAAACTTTATGCGCTTAATGCTAGCAAGTGCACTAGTCAATATAAGTAATAATGAGTCTTTTTAGGAACTCAAGTTGTCGTACCCACGAGAACTGAGTAAGTACGTTATTTTACAAATGTAGGCACTCTTAGTTGTTTGGACGATGTTTTTGAGATTTTATTTAATTATGCAAATAAAGAAAAACAATTGAAACTAAAGCAATGCAACAAAAGCAATTTAAATATATGAAGAATTTAGATGAGGAAAAGAGTTAGGACACTTGACTTCCATTACTCCTGCCTATGTTGCTAGTTACTAATCCTATCCAATTGTGGGAATTATTTATGATTGATGGTCAAGGTTAGTGGTTACTAGCTTCTCTCAGGGTCAAGTAACCCTCTTAGTCTAGGTTGGTCACACTAATCTCTTAGGAGGTCTAAACCTATTCTAAGGATGTTATCCCCTAATCTACCAGTCCCCCACACGAACACTCAAATTGTGGTAAATCCTCTTAGTGAGACGCTCAACCTATGGTTTGCTAAACCTTATCCTATCTCGCAATGTCTCTCTTGAGTCTCATGCAAGGATACAAACTACCTATATGGTGATCAAGCATACAAATAGGGCAATTATAATTGAATACAAAATGTTAATCAAATAAAACAATAATTGAATAAAAATTAATAAATTTGCAACATAGCCGAAAGAGAATTTCTGTGCATGCCCTATCTAGAAAGGAATTAGTTCATGATAGGGAGAAGAAGAAATACAAACATAGTGGAAGGTGAGGAAGATACATAAGAGACAAAGAGGAGGATGAACTATCAATTGATTTGGGAGATCAATGGAGTTTCCTTGAGTGTTCTAACTCTCATAAGGTTGCCTTTTCACTCAAAATAGTCACTATGCTCTCTTGGGGTCGAAGTGCTAATGTTTTATTTATAAAGAATCTTCAAGGGTTGAGAAATCCTTTTTTTTTTCCCTTGTAGTGAAGGCTGCCCACTAGAGCAGGTACAAGTGTCATTCGCCTTTTTCAATTCGCGAGATGCATTTTTCTTTGCCTCACTATGCGCTAGAGCGTTGTTTACAACCTTGGATCGTTCCTTGATCCTCTGTTAGGCATATTGCACTTGAAAAACACCCAAAAATACACATTGTCACCTAGCTTGCCTAATTTGTTGTTTATGCAGCGTAAGTGAAATTATACATGAATGCATGCATATGCAGCCTACTATGAAACTAAAATGCCTAGAAACTACATGAATTAGCAAGCAAAAAGAACTATAATCGAAGATTTATCAGTAATAATGTTTCTATAACTCATTGTTGGTTTATGTTGTAAACCTAACGGGTAACAAAAGGGTGTAATTTCCCTATATTATCGGATTNCGGGGGAGGTCGCGGGGTGGCTGTGGGGGAGGCTGCGAGGTCGCGGGGGAGGCTGTGGGGTCGCGGGGGAGGTCGCGGGGGAGGCTGCGGGGTCGTGGGGGAGGTCGCGGGGGGTCGCGGGGTGAGACAGAGTGAAGGAGACAGACTCTGGTTCTGCATATGCGGGTCGGCGGGTCGGGTCGGGTTTAGGATTTCGAATCCGAGACTCGACCCGTCCACTTAAGCGGATCGTTCGGATTGGACCCGCCGACCCGCCGACCCGCCAAATCCGACCCGTTCGGGTCGGATTGGGTCGGATTTGGCGGGTCGGCGGGTTGGGTCGGACCCATGTTCACCCGTAGTTATAGTCATATTATTTCTCATCGAATTTGTTTGACACAATCTAGTGAGAGATGTTCAAGTTCTCTAGTCCGATAGCATGCTCAATCTTCTGTCCGGAGTTCATCACCTCTGGCGTGGGTTAAAGTTGTGGTTTGATACTATTATTAATTTTATATGTACATCTTTTGACTTTGTTATGATTCAGTTATATTATTAGTGCTCCATGGACCACATGTCATCTATGATGAGTCATCCCATTGTAAGCCAATCCCATTACACCCGTTGTCGCGCCCCATTTTGCAGTTTGCTTTTGATATTTGATCTTTTCCTCTTATTATCATTCTTTAGTTTTCGCTTCCCATTATAGGTTTGGCTTTGCTGCTAAACCCTAGCACCGCCTCTTCCATTTCTTCACGCGTCTTCTTCCTTCAAACGACCAAACAGTTTTCTCTGTTCTGGTACCTACACAACACAACTGTCAACAGAATAGAAGAGCTTCCATGGAGAACGGCGATATTCCGGAAAATGCCAACGAACGTATGAATATACTCTCTTGCGGGATTTTTTGTTTCGCTTCTGTGCATGCTTATCAATATTAAATTATTTTTGTCGGGTTGGCACGTGCAGATTGTCCAGGTACTCAGTCAGAGTCTGCGGGAAAAGCCGATGCCTGCGAAGGATGCCCAAATCAACAAATTTGTTCCACCGCCCCGAAAGGGCCCGACCCTGGTACTCAATTTCTTTTTCATTATCTAATTCTTGTGTGCTTCTATCCCGTCATGATATGATTTACATAGCGCTTGTTCAAGCACCGTAGCGAATGATTCTGAGATTTGGGGCAATTATTTCTGACTTGTGTTATTGTGAGCCTAAAGTCCTTGTGCTCACTCAGTAGCATCATTTCTTCCGGGGCCCGTTAATTGTCACTTCTTATCTGGGTTGACTGGCGGAGAATTCCATTTCGTTATATACGGGATGGGACTGAATCGTCATCTCTTTCGTAGTCCATACCTTAGTCATATGTTTGATTTTGGGATGTGATCTAAGGAAAGTTCAAGTGTTTGGTATGATTTTTTTTTTTTTTATTTATTTGCAGCCTTGGGGTTTTGAGTTCCTTTTTGACGTTGGATGGTGGGGGCTGATTGCTTTATGAGGGGATTTGTTGTGTGATTTCTGATATTGATTTTGGGTAGTAGAACTAAGGTTAGCATTGGCTTAAACTCTTTTCTGATTGTCCTCTCGAACATTGAGTGTTGTGTTGTCCATATTAATAAAGAAGCCATTCAGTAAGATTGCTTTAATAATGATGTATTAGACAATTAAAAAAAAAAAATTCTTGAAATTTCTAGGAATCCCATTCCTCTTTCATCATTGTTTGTTTTGGAAGTTCCGTTGGCTGGCATTTTTCATTGTGCTTTACCAAGGGAAAATGCACTTTGGGCCAGGGTAGTCAATCCCATGGGATCCCGGCATCCCATCCCATCCCATCCTAGGCCCACTCTGAGATGGGAAAGCTGTTTTGTCCCAGATTTTGATACCACCAAATCTCGGCTGGGATCCCAGTAAATCCCAGCAAATCCTGGCTAGGATCCCACTTATCTCAGCTTGGATGGTGATGGTGAGTTTTTGCGGGATATTTGATTTTACCCTCCTTTTTTATGTTTTTTGATCTAGTATAGCAGCATATGGGTCTTTTCTGGTGTATGGAACTTAGAACTATGGTTTATTGGATTATTGAATGACTATTGATGAATGAAATGATGAATGAATGAGACAAATGAGTTAATTTTTTGATTAACATTTATATGTATTTTGTATACATTCATTACATTTCAAATAATTTTCTATACATTACCATCCCAGTGATCCCCTCGCGCTATCCCATGGGATCCCATTTTTTCAGCCCGACTGGGATAGGCCGAAAACTGGGATTGACTACCTTGCGTTGGGCCTCAGTTTCAATCCTCCTTATTCAACTTTTCAGCTGCTGGATATATAATTTTTAGGATTATCTAATATATAGCTTTATGCTTTTCTTAAATTTCATTTGTTGTATTGTGTTGTGTAGTGTATCCTAAGATGCTTACAAATAAACTTTGTACAAAGTAACCGATGTACCTTTGTAAACATGCATTTTGCACAACAAAATATCATATTACTAAGTCATCACTCATTGGTTCATTCATACAATTTTCTAAAACATATACCTAAGTGAACCTTGTGTGCTTATGTGTTGGACATCATTCAAGTCTACTAGTAGATTGTCGATGATATACAGATAGCGGACACTATTGACAGGACAATAAGCTTGAAGTTGAATTTTTCTCCTACCTGATGCTTTAGTTAGCAGCCTAATATATAAACACTGTGGGTTATTATTCACCCTAAGTGATATTGTCAAAACGGCAGCACACAGAAAGAGAGAAAGCAGAATTTTTACTAGGTGGTAGACTTGAGCAAATCAGTCATAGTCAAATACACAAACTGTTCTTAGTTTGTTGCTCATGGAGGAAGGATAAAAACTGTGAAACACCTGCTACATACTCTTAAAACAGAGTGTTTCCTTGCTTTGCAACAAGATGTTTACAAAACTCTGCATTGTAGAGCATGCCAGAACAATTTTTTAAATATTTATCTAATTTTAACATTGCTAAAACCTAGGTCTGATTCAGCATCTTCCTTCAACTCATGCAAATCTCAATGGCACACAGCATAGGTCAAAGAAAAATGGAGGGATATAACAAGGGGAAACTATTTCTATAAAATTCTGTCAAAATTGATAGATTCTGGTTTATGTTCAATTAGCATGAGTTTGGTCTTCGAGTATGCATTTCTCTTAATCCGTAGTATTGATGAATACAATAATTTTATGTGATGTGATACAAAATGTGTATCATATGATAATTATTCAAATCCAATTTGATACAGTTAATAGGTGATACTTGCAGATCATATTGATTGAAAGTGGAAAACTGGAAACCTATTTTTGTTTCTTGTGATAGATTTACTTTTTGCCGTTATTAGCCTTCTGAACTTTGGTCACCTTGTCTTCTACATTTGTTTTTGCAGACCTGGTTGCCATTGCAGAAAGAATGGCTACTGTGAAGCATAAGATATTGGTCTTATCAGGAAAGGGAGGAGTTGGAAAGAGTACATTTTCTGCCCAGCTGGCATTTGCTTTAGCAGCAATGAATTTTCAAGTGGGTCTTCTTGACATTGACATTTGTGGTCCAAGCATCCCAAAAATGCTTGGCCTAGAAGGTCAAGAGATACACCAGAGCAACCTTGGGTGGTCTCCTGTGTATGTAGAGTCCAACCTTGGGGTCATGTCAATTGGGTTCATGCTTCCTCATCCTGATGAAGCTGTTATATGGAGAGGCCCACGCAAAAATGGACTTATCAAGCAGTTTCTGAAAGATGTTTACTGGGGTGAGCTTGATTTTCTTGTTGTTGATGCTCCGCCTGGAACCTCAGATGAGCACATTTCAATTGTTCAGTGCCTTGATGTGACTGGAGTAGATGGTGCAATCATAGTTACCACTCCTCAACAAGTCTCTCTTATTGATGTGAGAAAAGAGGTGAGTTTCTGCAAGAAAGTTGGAGTGAAAGTTCTTGGGGTAGCTGAGAATATGAGTGGCCTGTGCCAGCCCCTTGCAGATCTCAAGTTCATGAAGTTGACAGATAACGGTGTGCAGAAAGATGTCACAGAGTGGGTTTGGCAATACATGAGAGAAAAGGCTCCAGAAATGCTGAATTTGATTGCTTGCAGCGAAGTGTTTGACAGTCGTGGTGGGGGTGCAGCAAAGATGTGCAATGAAATGGGGGTACCTTTTCTTGGCAAGGTTCCATTAGATCCACAACTTTGCAAGGCAGCTGAAGAAGGTAGATCCTGCTTTGCTGATAAAGATTGTGTTGTGAGTAGTGCTGCATTAAAGAAAATTATAGAGAAGTTGATGGAAACTAATGAGTTGTCAATGGCTGTGAGTAATGGAGTATAGCAGACTTGTTTTATCGGCGATCTTTATAAATTTAAATCTAATTTGTCTGTAAAATAAGTTTGCCATTTTGTGTTTGACATTGTTAGTTCGCCCCTGGATGTAATGTGATATTGTCCTAATACAGTGTAGATTGTAGCTGCTAGACATACGAAATGTTGCCGGTTGTGCTTTGAGTTCCATTAGATATTCTTATTTTTTTCATCTCTCAAAATAAAATAATTAGTCTTACCAATAAATAAAATATTGTAGCATCTTTGCACCTATTTTTTCTTGTGTAGGCCAATATTTTGAATGAAAAAAATTGAAAAATGTAATCATTGTGTTGTTAATAATTGTGTTATTTCAATTTTTTGAATTTTCAATTTTAATAATTGTGTTATTTTAATATTTTTTTAATAACACAATTATTACATTTTTTGTTATTAATAATTTTGTTATTAAAAAATTGTGTTATTTCAATCTTTTTTAATAACATAATTATTGCATTTTGTGTTGTTAATAATTGTGTTATTAAAAAATTGTGTTATTAATAATTGTGTTATTAAAAAAATATATAAATTGAAAACATTAATAATTGTGTTATTAAAAAATTGAAAAATGTAATAATTGTGTTATTTAAAAAGAAACACAATGATTTGAATTTCTAATTTTTTTCATTCAGAACTTTGGGCTACACAAGAAAAAGAAATATGTGTAAAGATGTTACAATATTTTATTTATTAGTAAGACAAATTATTTTATTTTGAGGAATTAAATTTTGACTCATATTTGTGGTATATAATATATATAATGTTTAGTAAGGGTGTTGGTTTGCGTCTTAGAGGTCCATTGGTGACAAATAATTAAAAAAAAATAACACATTAGACAAACCAAGTGTAGTTTGATAATATGTTTTAAAACATTAATATTTTAATAATAAGTTTATTATAATAAAAAAAAAAATTCAGACATATGTGATGCCGTGTGCCAAAGTTCGGTTGGGAAACATTGAACCTTAGGCTCTAGGTTGAGTTAGAAGGGTCTTGTCTAGGAAATATAACAATTAAATTAAAAGGATGTTGTTGGGTTTTAGACCACTTCACACCCTTAATTGGTGAGTACACTCAAAACCCCTCCTCATCAATTTTATTTCTTTTCCTTTCTTTTTCTCACGACCTACCTCTCACACGTGTTCTCCACTATCACTCTCGATTATTCTCTCATCTTTGAAGGCAAAATGATGTTGCCCTTTGCTGCTTCTTTTCCTTCCTTCTGATGTAAGAAATTTGTATCTCTCCCCCTCAAGCGGTGTCGCATCTCAGCCATCACCAGCCCTAAACCACAGCACAGGTCATCCCCTACCACATGTATCACTTGTTAGGAAATAATTCCCTTTATATTACATTTATTATTATTTCCATTATTTATCATCATATATATATATATATATATATATATATATATATATATATATATCAATAGACATGTGAGGCTCATTTACTTACATGGTATCATCTCACCAACCCTGTTGTTAGCCACCATCGTGGGCTCCCATTTGAGCCACCCTCCTCCCCATCCGCCTTCGTCGTTGTAGTTTCCACCACATGTCGTGCCGCCGTGCCGCCGTGCCGCCAATTAGCAACCCACTGCCACCACGCAGCTGTAACCTCCATTGCTTTCCTAGCAGCCACATCACTCTTTACCGATTTTGCTTCTCACTCTTAAGGTTCGCATGCCAAGTCACTAAGGCCATATATAGCTTTTAACTTAACCAAAGGATAATATGATCCATACATGTGATTTCACGCATAAGTGCCATAATTCATCATTAGAAACCGTAGGGAAACTAATTAAGAAGCCAGACAATGATTAACTAGTATGGTACTTTGGACATTTGACAATTACAATTCCTGGAATTTCCGCTAGACCTTAACATATGTCATTTGAGATCATTTTTCAATCATCCAAGGTAGAACCTCCTAAACCATTATTCATTGAGAACCCACTTACACTGCAAGAAAGACAACTTTCGATTGTTTTAACTTTTGACAAAAATACATTTCACAAAACATGCTTAAAATTCATCAAGAAGCTCAAATACAGCATCAAAATTTCCAAAACAACGCTTGACTAATTATAATGCATTTTGAAGTTTATGGCTTCCGCTTGTGCTAGTAAGCTTGTAGGCTTTGACTTCCATGGACCGAGTAGTGTTTAGGTCCAAATTGGTTCGTGAAGCTGTCGAAATTGGAATGGACAGTTCAAATTAAAAGTGAAGAAATTATGTTTGTGACCCAGAAAGACCTCACAACTAAAATTTTGTATTTTGAAGTTTGACCCTTGAATTTATTTTCACTTTTATTGACTGTAAATTTCACAGCTTATTAATGTCTTTCATATTAGTTAATAGAATAATTAATGATTAGTTAAAATTAATAGCATAATTTTCATCGCTCCTCCTCCGGCGGACCACCACCCATCCTCCACGCTAGCCACCCCATCGCTACTAGTCCACCATCACCACCCATCCCTCCTCACACCCGCAACAACCACCTCATTCATTTCCCACAGCGCAGCACCACAATAGCAAAAATTAAAGTAGATCTGACTAGATCTAAGAAACAACACAGCACAAAAATCTCTCAGCATTGTTTCAAAAATGAAAAATGAAATAAAAGAACAAAAAAAAAAAAAAAAAAGAAGAAAAAAGTGTGTCATGTTCGAAAGACAAATAGCTCTATATGATGACATATATACATGTTACAAAAGCATATCATTCTCTCTGGTTTAGCAGAGGGTCCGGAACAAATCCAGATGAAACGCATTGGCGACTAAACTCATTTCCCCTTAGAAGTGAGACGAGGCTTTCCATGTATCTAGCACCTCTCAATGAATCATTCTTTCCATAAACCTGAAGACCATTTATTTGTTCCGAGTCAGGTTCATACATCACCAATCCTCCATCGCTGTCTTTCCAAAGAAATCGGTTACTCCCATAAAACCCCACAAGCCTGGAAATCCCTTCTATGGGTCCAACACTGTATCGCTTAACCCAAGACCCTTCGTCCCAATAGTCTTCCATCACCCACACGTCATAGCGCTTGTCTTTCTCTCTTACAGGGCAAACGATGACACCAATAGCAGCGGATCCGTCGAAGGGCGCGAGCGTTGCGAGGGCTTCTTCCGGAGAATCGCGTATTCTCGGCACCTTGATCTTTCTGAAGACTTGGCTCCCCATGTCAAACGCTAGAACGACGTCGTTTCTTCTGCCGGACTCGCCGACATAGCCCCACCAGTGGCAGCAGTTGTTCACAGCAGTATAAACCCGGGAGGAGCCCCAAATCTCGACGGGAAGCGGGACGGCGGCCTCGAGCTTTCTCCAGGAGTTGGAGTTAAGGCTGTACAACTCGGCCGTCCAATACCCGGGCCGCCGCTCGTCGGTTTCCCTCGACCAGAGGTCCCTGATCACAACAACTTTGAAGTCGTTGGTTTTGGGGTCGAAGCCAAACCCAGCGTAATCGGTGAGAGAGTAGGTCCCGTGGGGGCTGGCGAGCCGAGACTCGGGCAAAGCCTTGAACTGCCTCAGGGAAGGGTTCATCATGACATTTGGGTTGCCTTCTAGAAAATATACGCCGTTGCAAGGACCCATTATTTCGGTCCAGTATCTGTGGTCGGAGTCGTACTCGGGGGGAGGGTTTAGGAGAACAGAGGAAACGGGTTGTTCGGGTTTGTTGGCGTCAGAAGAGAGGACGGAGATGTAAGTCTTGAGGCTGGAGAGAAAGGGCCTGCGAATGACCAAGAGATGCTCCTCTTGGCCTCGACGGCGCGCGAGGCTGTTGTGCACGGCGTAGTNCTTGTTAGGAAATAATTCCCTTTATATTACATTTATTATTATTTCCATTATTTATCATCATATATATATATATATATATATATATATATATATATATATATATCAATAGACATGTGAGGCTCATTTACTTACATGGTATCATCTCACCAACCCTGTTGTTAGCCACCATCGTGGGCTCCCATTTGAGCCACCCTCCTCCCCATCCGCCTTCGTCGTTGTAGTTTCCACCACATGTCGTGCCGCCGTGCCGCCGTGCCGCCAATTAGCAACCCACTGCCACCACGCAGCTGTAACCTCCATTGCTTTCCTAGCAGCCACATCACTCTTTACCGATTTTGCTTCTCACTCTTAAGGTTCGCATGCCAAGTCACTAAGGCCATATATAGCTTTTAACTTAACCAAAGGATAATATGATCCATACATGTGATTTCACGCATAAGTGCCATAATTCATCATTAGAAACCGTAGGGAAACTAATTAAGAAGCCAGACAATGATTAACTAGTATGGTACTTTGGACATTTGACAATTACAATTCCTGGAATTTCCGCTAGACCTTAACATATGTCATTTGAGATCATTTTTCAATCATCCAAGGTAGAACCTCCTAAACCATTATTCATTGAGAACCCACTTACACTGCAAGAAAGACAACTTTCGATTGTTTTAACTTTTGACAAAAATACATTTCACAAAACATGCTTAAAATTCATCAAGAAGCTCAAATACAGCATCAAAATTTCCAAAACAACGCTTGACTAATTATAATGCATTTTGAAGTTTATGGCTTCCGCTTGTGCTAGTAAGCTTGTAGGCTTTGACTTCCATGGACCGAGTAGTGTTTAGGTCCAAATTGGTTCGTGAAGCTGTCGAAATTGGAATGGACAGTTCAAATTAAAAGTGAAGAAATTATGTTTGTGACCCAGAAAGACCTCACAACTAAAATTTTGTATTTTGAAGTTTGACCCTTGAATTTATTTTCACTTTTATTGACTGTAAATTTCACAGCTTATTAATGTCTTTCATATTAGTTAATAGAATAATTAATGATTAGTTAAAATTAATAGCATAATTTTCATCGCTCCTCCTCCGGCGGACCACCACCCATCCTCCACGCTAGCCACCCCATCGCTACTAGTCCACCATCACCACCCATCCCTCCTCACACCCGCAACAACCACCTCATTCATTTCCCACAGCGCAGCACCACAATAGCAAAAATTAAAGTAGATCTGACTAGATCTAAGAAACAACACAGCACAAAAATCTCTCAGCATTGTTTCAAAAATGAAAAATGAAATAAAAGAACAAAAAAAANAGCACGTTTATCATTCTTTCAATCTAGTTATCTTTTTTATAGGTGTGTCAAAGATAATTTCACTTTGAGCCAGTTTGGAACCATTTAGTAAGATAGAATTGAATTGAATTCTTGTGTTTGGATTGAAGTATAAACTAAAGAATTAAATTCAATAGGTTTTACTATTCTACTCTTATTAATTAAGGTGGTTTCTCACCTACCCTACTTAATTTATTGTATTTAGTAAACACCTCATGCTACTTAATTTATCAATATTTGATAATTTTTATAACTAAATTCATCGAATATTGTTATTATTTCATGTTTTAATACAACATATTGATGAATTATATGATTTAATGTGATAAATTAATAGTTTTTAATACAATATTTGTAGAGAGATTCATCGTAAGCTCAAATGGTTCACAAATCTCTAAACCTGTTATGAGTTGGCTCTTTCAATGATTTGACTAATGAAAAGTCTATTATAATCCTATAGAGCATGAAATAATACCAAAATTTGATGAATTTCGTTGTAAAAATTATAAAGAAATAGATTAATTAAGTAGTATGAGGTATTTATCCCATAGAGTAGATAAGAAACCACCATTAATAAAACCTCATCACTCTTCCTCACCCTTTCTCAGTTCAACTCTTCCATAAAAATGCAATACATAGAAAGCAACCACCACCCTAACCGCCATTCATCACCTTAACAACCACCAAAATCACACATTAATTGCATCTCCACCAACCTCCAAAGCACCAACAACCACCACCAAATAGAACCCATAACCACCAGAGACCACTACTGTCATCATCATACCATTGAACCACCTCCATTAATCATGTTACCCATAACCATCTCTGATGCACACACATAGAGGAACCACCAACATCACTATGTAGCCACAACCAAACCACTCCTAACCACCACATCAACTCCGATCACCACAAACCACCACATCAACACCAATCACCACTCACAACCACCATTAAATCCACCATTATAGTACCACCACTCATCCACTGCAACCAACACCGTGAAACCATCATCATTATCGTACCAACCATTAAACCCATCACAACCCTCCGCCATTAAATGCCCATAACTGCCATCACCAACCTCGCTTCCCCACTTGATAGATCCCAACCAGTCATCATTGTCACCCAAAATCAGCACCATCACCATGCCTCTGCTTGTCATCCCAACCATTGAACCAAAAGCTCCAATCTAGCCACCATAACCATCAATTCTATCAACCTGAAATCAAGGCTTTTTTGGCATTTCAACTATCAACCTTAACTCTCTCAAGTGGGAATTACAAATCAGACCTATATGAGGCTTTTTGTTGAAATTGAATTCATTTTCGCAGTGAATTTTATACTATTATGCTGTGCTGCATGGATACTCCATTTTTTGATGGAGTACCCGTATCGGTATGTACTAGGTATGGGTTCGTCGTGGGTACACACGGATTCGGCTTGGTACATACCAACTTTTTTTTTTAAATGGATACAATTTTGGGTACAGGTAGGTATGATTGGGTACTCCTACTTTTTAAAACTACGTCATTTTGGCCTAAAAATAAAAATAAAACACTAACCTGGTGTCTCTCCACCTCAGATCCCTTTTTCCCTCGTTTTCCTTTTTTTTTTTCGCTTTCCCTTTTCCTTCTTCTCAATCTCAGGTTTCTTTTTCCCTTTTCCCTTTTCTTTCTTTTTTGTTCAAATCTCACCTCCCTTTTCCTTTTATGTGGTGCCTCCGTCCACCTCCAACTTCCGTCGTGCCTCTAACCTTCGTTGCGCCTCACGTACCTGTCGAGGTTCCTTTCTTTTTCTTCTTTTATTTCCCTTTTTTCCTTTTTCTATTTTGCACTTCTATATATTAAACAAACTTTGGGTATCTGTTCCGCTTCTGCATTTCCTTTCCGTGACTCCATTCATGTAATTGCACTCTTTGGATATCTCTCTTCTATATATTAAATAAGCTTTGGGGTTTCCTTCTTTAAAATTAATGTTAACGTGTTTAGCAGTGTCAATGTGCAAGTTTGTCATTTTACATTCACTTTACCCTTTACCCTTTTGCCTTTTTTTTGTTTTTGGATTTTTGGCTTTTTTTCCTTTTTCTGTTTTTTGTTGTTGTTTTTGACCTTTTTTGCATTTTTTTTTTCTGTTTTTGTTGGTAAATTGGTAATGGTGGTATCTAAAATTCCATTCCCTTCTATGTTTGTTATTGATTGCTAGATTGAATTGATATTGTATGTATAATGTATTCTTTGTTCTGGTTGCATTATTTGTTTTGAACCTTTTAGTTTTGAACATTCTTTGTATACTTTGTTCTGGTTAGATTTATCTTTTTCATTTATGTATTAGATGAATTCGCATTTGCAACAAGCTTCAGCAACTGCATCTAACAACAATGGTAGTAGTCATAGTTTTTCTTCTGCAACAAGTAAGTATGCTACTAGATTTGCTCATACGAGTGGTCCTCTTTGAGTTTATGTCACTATGCTTCAAGATAAGAAGACAGGAAAAGGAAATGCGCAATGGTGTTACAATTTTTGTGGTCACACTTATAAAGGGTCTTATTATAGAGTGTGATCACATTTATTAAGGGATTCTTGGCAGAAAGAAAGCTGTTGAGGTTCCCTTTTCAATCGAAACTACAAGTACAAATCAACTTAGAGATGTAACTGTTGATGAAACCAAGAGAAGAAGAGCTTCTGATACTCCCTTACATAGAGCTTTCAATAATGGAGCAAGGGATCATCTTTCAACTGAAATAGCCCGAATGTTTTATTCTTCTAAGTTACCCTTTAACTTGGCTAGAAATTCATACTATGTTAGCTCATATACCTATGCCGCTAACACTCAAATCTCAGGATTTCTTCCACCGAGCTACAATGCTATTAGGACTTCATATTTGCAGAAGGAGAAAGCAAATATAATGAAGTTACTTGAACCCTTAAAAGACACTTGGCCAAGTAAGGGTGTAACCATAGTTACATATGGTTGGACTAATGTGTAGCGAAGACCGCTTATTAATTTCATGGCTATCTCTAAGGCGGGGCCCATGTTCTTGAAGGCCATTGACTGTCAAGGTGAAGTGAAGGATTATTACTTTATGGCCAATTTAATTTTGAAAACCATTGATGAGGTTGGAGCAGAAAATATGGTGCAAGTTGTTACAGATAATGCACCTGTTTGTAAGGCTACTGGGAGATTGTGGAGGCAGAGCATCACCACATTTTTTGGACACCATGTATAGTGCATACATTAAATCTTGCACTCAAGAGCATATGCGATCCAAAAACACGGTGGCAAATGAAGAATTTTATAATGTGTAGTTGGATTGCTAAAATTTCTGAAGATGCCACATTCATCAAGAACTTCATCATGAATCATTCCATGCTTCTTGCCTTGTTCAATCGGTTTGTGCATCTTAAGCTACTTGCCATTGCTGAGACTCGTTTTGCTTCGATGATTATTATGCTTTAAAGGTTTCAAAATATTAAGCGTGAACTCCAAAGATTGGTGATTAGTGAATAATGGACTGCTTATAGAGAGGATGATGTTTTGAAGATGACCCATGTGAAAGGAACGATTCTAAATGACTCTTGGAGGGATCAAGTTGATTATATCCTTAATTTCACAAAACCAATATATGGCATGCTTAGATCATGTGATATTTGCAAATCTTCACTTCATTTGGTTTATGAAATGTGGGATTGCATGATAGAGCAAGTGAAGAAGACAATATATCAACATGAAGGCAAGAGTTGACTAGAGACACATCTTTCTAAGATGTGATCCATAATTCCATGGTATTTTGGTTTTTAGATTGACAAAAAGCTACACACCTTTACATTGCATGGCTCATTCCCTAAATCCCAAGTAAGTTTCAACCTTGTTAAATAAAGTTTTTTTAAAAGTTACTTTCTCTTACTCTAAAATGTATGATGACTTGCATTTTATTCAGTAGGTATTATACTAGACAATGGATTAAAGGATCTCCGAATAGAGTTACCCCGCATATGGACAATGAGATTGCAATGGGGAGGAACAAATGTCTGAGGAGTTATTTTTTCGGATTCAAATGATAGGCTACAAG
>QANU01086265.1:47770-71185 GCA_003254905.1 Nissolia schottii | reverse complement strand
TATATATATATATATAAAAGGTAGCTTGGGGCATAAGCTTCACCAAAGCTAACATAAGTAACTAACCGTCATACAGCTGTCAATAACTAACTTAACCACAAAGCTTGAAAAGCTTTGCTTATCATATCTCTATTATTTGACATAAAGATACCATTTTCACCGTCTATTTTTTTTATTTTTTATTTAAAATTTTGTTTAATATTACTTAACCAAATGTCAATGATATAATTATTAGCTTTAAATATGAAGAAACTTTAAATCTTTGAGTCAGTTGTTCTACTGTTAGAAGTGTTTATAAGTCAACGAATTGATTACTCATTAGGCTCGCACTGGTAGACACTTTGGTCGTGTACAAAAAAAAGATTAAGAAAACATTAAATTTATTTTTTCCAACTATATTTCTATTATCTCTCATCCTCCCAATGACATCTAATAACTATAACACTAATTACTTAAAGTTAATTTAGTCTATATACTTTGTATTATTTTCTATCTCAATGCTCATTAAATAATTTTTTAATATGTGTGTTTTGTAAAAGGGATAACAAAAAGTGAACAAGTAGTGTCTTATTCTATAAAAAAGAATAACAGAAAAAAATACTATAAAAAGGAACATTCAAGGCAACATATTTCATAATACTTTTAGGCCGTTTTTAGTGATGTTTTAGCTTTAAAAAGTGTATTTTTTTTGTTAAAAACAACACTTTATTTAAAAATATATTTTTTGGCAGTGTATTACGATGTGAAGGTTACACTTTTTGTGGATTTGTGCAATTAAGGGTGACATAAAGTATTATGAAATGTTGTTCTGTCCAGTGATTTCACAGTCACGTGCTCATGCGCCTCCAACACTTCCTCTATTCCGATTGACTCTTTCCTCGTCAGAAACACCAGGGGCTGGACCTGCAAGGCACTCTGACGCCTAAGTCAGAATGAGATTTAGAAGTATTGAGGTCTATGATTTAGAGCATACCTAAAATTGAACCCCCTTTTCCCTTTTTATAATTAGTAAACTAGGATTTTTAGCCCTGATCGATTCTGGGGGTTACTACTTCCGAGTACCAATCCTCCAAGCTTCCAAGGATCTTCTAACTCCTTTTAACTGTTCCACTCTATCCTTTTAATCCATCATTTGTACCATTTTGGGCTCAAATCCACCTAGCAGGCCTATCCTTTGCGTTTGGGCCTATTTATTGGGCCAAACAAGTACAATTGTCTTTGTCAATAAAAATATATTTTTATAATACTAGTGTATCTACCTATGCTATGTACGAGTGATTATCGATCATGTCAAATATATAAACGTAACAAATATTTGCATATAATTATATATTTTGTTTTATGAAATTGATTAAATGCATGTTATTAAAATTTAACATGGAAAATAAAGAATTGAAAATCCTCATTAGGAGACCTCTACCCTCTTTAAGGGACCTCAGTCAAGTTAAGTCAGGTTAGTCTGATTCTTGGTAAAAAGGTCCAGATGCCGGTGGTTCAATTAAGACAAAAAAAAATTGGTAAAATGGGTTTAACTTGTTAGATTGACTTTTCTAATCCATGGCTGAATCTATCAAATCTACGAGTTTGAGCATTTTTTTAAATACTTTTTGGTGTTACTTTAAAAGTTTTTCTTGAATTTCTAAAATTATAAAATATTACATATATTCATATGAATATTATTTTAAAGTATTCAAGGGAACCATTTTAATAATTAAGTGCCTATTTTTAATACAATATTAAAATATTAATTCATTTGAAAATATATTTTTTAGTTTTTAATTTTTATTTTTCATTGACTCGTTGGTCAATCTACCTAAAATATAATGGGTTGACATATTCAAACCACCTTAAAATATCAACAACCTTATTCCATTTTTGGGTGGGCTAGCAGCGGCACTAGGTGGATTGATTTATTTGTCATCCCAAATAATACATCTGTATGTATAAATAATTTTAAAAAAATAATATGTTTTAGAATTAATGATTATAATTAAAAAACATAAATTAATTACAAAATTATTTCTCTACTAAAGTATGATTTTATCTAACATGATTTTATTTCTCAATTATAATTTTCCATTCAGCACCTTATTTTATTTTTTAAAAAATGATTGGAAGATGTATTTAAAAAACTTATTACCATTGATACAGTTTCAAAAATATAAAAAAATACTAAAAAAAAATTCTCCATTTCCTGTTTAGAGAATTTTTTGGCATGTCTTTCTTTACGGACTCACATAAGTCCACGTAGGAATATCTAAGCAAATCAAATTTAAAAATGAAGAATTATAATAAAATTTAAAAATAGTAGTCATATAAATTTAGTAAGATATATATTATTTTAAAATAAATATATTGAAATAAATTTATTACATATTTTCTTTATATATTGAAAAATTGTAAAGAGTCATAAACTATGGATCAACAGGGAGAGCAGAGATCGGAGAAACATATATTTTCTCTATATATTGTTATATTAACATTGTAGAAATTATTATCTCATAAATAGAAATATAATTAATATTAAAAAAAATTCCATAATCATATTATATATAATAAGACTTCACAAAAAAAATACAAAAGAAACTTTTAATAGCCAAAGGGCAACCATGATTCAAAGGCGTCAAGTACTCCCATGTTTTAATCTATTTCTCTCTGATCCAAATCCCAATATCCATAAAAAAGATTCAAATCGATACCTCCTAAGATTTTTGTTTGTTTGTGAAGGAGAATATCAAGATCTTTGATTGATTAAGAAAAAATTAATCAAAGATCAGCGACCAAAATATATTTGAATAATTAATTTATATTTGGAAACAATTTTCATGAATAATTTATATTAAAAATAATTATTGTAATTAATTTATAATTTATTATTATTATTTTCACTACTGCGAAGTAATTAAATTTCTGTAATCTATACTATAATGAAATAACTATATATTTTATTTACATATTTAGTTAAAAATACAACTTTAGACCATATACACAATATTTCAATTGAACATCTAACTACAATCTTATGATAAAAAGCACACATAAGTACGCTTGGATCAAAATATTCTCGAAGACTAAAATAACGGTTAGATTTATATGATTGTTTAAGTACTTATAGTTCTCCCACCAATTTAATGATATTCAACTTCACAACTAAATTGACCTTATACAAAGTATTATGAATTTATTTACGCAAAAAGAGTTTTAAAAAATTAAAAATTAGATTCTTCGCGAATGACATACATACATATTTGGACAATTTTAAAATTATCATTAGATGAAGCTAGATTTCTCAAAAGAAAGAGATGAACTTAGGAAAATCAAAGTGTGAAAATTTTCAAGATGCATGGAAAAAAAAATCATACTTTCAAGTTTCAACTTTTAAATAATACATATGAAAAAAAAATTACAGACACAAGGAAGAATAAATTAGCAAAATGTAAGTAAATTCCTAAGTATAATGCATTCCAAGTTTACTATCTAACCTTCAAAAAGCTAAATCAAAAGCCAAATAAAAATTATACAATAGAATGATAAAATAATGAAAAAAAATGAAAAGGAGAGACGATAGATGACCAAAACAAATGAAAAACTCTCTGTTACATCTACTGCACCAAAAGAAATGAACAAATTGCTGAAGTTAAACACACAAAAAAAAAATTTCAGAGTATGGAATCATTAAAAGAAAATAAAAAATTAAGGATGAAACTTAGCTCTATTTTTATATATCCATTCTATCAAGTCCTTCAATCACAAAATGACACATGCACATTTTTAAACAACTTTGTTAGTGAACTTTAATGAATTGGACAAAAAATGTTCATGTGTCATTGTCCGATTGAAAAACTTGGTAGAATTGGAAGCAACGAAATGGAGTCAAGCTTTTTCGTAAAATTAAACATAATAAACATGAATGAAGCTTTAATATATAAATTTAAAGATCAAAACTTGATATGAAAAATAAAAACAAAACACTAAATATTAAAAAGGAAAGAAAATAGAGAAAAATTAATTATTTATGTCTAGTTATGACATAAAAAAGTGTTATCCAAATTGAAAAATAAAAGAAATAATAAAAGTAAGAACCAATGATATTGCATTACAGATCATGTATAAGAACAAAAAATATTTAAATCGTAACCATAATAGGAAACAAATATTAGAATATTAATCATATCAAAGACACAAATATGATAAAAAAAAATTGAATAAAAAATACAAATACGATAAAATTCAAAGCTGAAAATGCTTGATGCTAGTATAAAATTTACAATTTACAATGTAACATCCCATTTTTCGATGAACGTGAGCAATTTATTTTCTGTTATTCATTAATTAATATTTAATTATTAATTAGGCATAATTTTGAACTATGCATTCATAATATATGGATTAGCTAGTTATATTCCCTTAGTCACACTGATTCTAGAACTTCTGTTGGTTGGGCGATTGTAGTTATAGTTTAGAAGCTAGTTTCAGGTCGTTGTTTGCGGGATTCACTTTGTCTTTGTGCGAGGTCCCAAGAGACTAGAGACCATTAAGGAACCTCTTCCTACGTGTTTTAAAATATGTTCCTATTTTTTGTCTCTGTACAACATTTAATCGTTAAACCAATGTCTTTTATTTTTACGGTATGTGTCACATTTTGCACCAGATCGACCCAAGACTTTTCGTGTGCCATAATCAGTTACAATTCCTTATCCCACTAGCTGAAGGAGCCTCGGCCCTCTTCCCCTTAATGCTAATCAAATTGATAAATTTCCATTCATTTTGTAATTTAAGCCAATGGTTACAAGACAAACCAAGAGACAAGTTTTTTGCTTTCTTCTTCCCAGTGAAAAAAAAAAGAACCATTCTTCATTCTCTCCAAGATCTGGCTACACACCTTCCTCCACATAGAAGCCTCCATTTTCTCTTCCAAAACTCATAATTTATTCACAAAAACATGTGGCCTTCATCTTCTTTAATCACAATCTTGTGTCAATTTGTGAATAGGTGGGTTATCTATGCACATGAATGTAGATTTTTCCATTATGTTCAAGTTAATTTCTGAATTTTATTCCTCTCTTTTTGTTCTTCATGAAATGATAATTTATTGGATGTGTTCTTGTGAGAAAAGAAAAGATGGATTTTGGAAGAATTTAGGTAAGATTATGAGCGTATTATGAGTTCCTGTGATAGTATTTTGTTCATCATGGGTTTTATTTTATATTTTGTTTAAGAACATAATTTTTCTCCTTCTAACAATCTCTTGGGAATATTTGGCCCTAAGGTGTTCTTGAGGTTTCTCATGGTTTATTTTAATTCTGGCCTTGTTTTGGTGTTTCGCTAGTCATCCTATGGAGTTTTGTTAAAGTGGTGTTTTGCAAAAGGTTTCATTGATACCCAGAATTTCTGTTATGGTTTTCAATCTCGAGGCCAAATTTGCATCAAAATTGTGTTTATGAAAACACAAGGCAATCCTATGATCCATGGTGATTCCTTGCATGACATGAGTTTTGAGGATACCTAAAAGGTGATGGATTGGTTTCTCCTTGATAAATGCCACGACCTAGTGTCTATTTGGGTTTTAGAATTTTAATTCATGAACTTCGTTTTCAATCTTATGATATTTGTGGTCTTTGGAAATTGATTTTCGAAATCGGCATGATTCCAATGATGTACGATAGTTCCGATGATGAATGATGATATGAGTTTTAGGCCAATCCAAAGAGACGATCTTGTGTTGTTTTTCTCCTAAATGGTTCAACCATGATGAGGTAGGTTTACAATAATTTTGTAAAATGATTCTTAGCAATATTTAGATGATCAATGATTGATCCTAATGCAATATTTGTTATGAGTTATGGGAGAAATCAAAGGTGATAAACAAATGTTTTCCCTTTGATATGAATTTTGGCTCCTATAGATTCAATCTATAGAATTTTATGTTTTCAAAAGTGTTATTATTTTTTAAATCCTTGAAAGATTTGAGCCTAGGTTTGTTAAGAAGTGTATGGTGAAAAATCAATCCCATGGGCCCTTTAGTAGGACTAGGTTTTCGGCTTTGTAAGTGCCTATGGCTAGGATTGGTTTCCATTAAAAGTGGATATGTTTTCTTGTTTTTGTTAAGTGTTTAGGTTCCTTTAGCTCATAAGGTATAGCAATAAGATTCATTTCCATCTATGGTGTCAAATGTCAAATGTATTGTCTCTCAGAATTCTCTAAAGGGAATTCTTAAGAGATAGCATGGAAGTGCTGTAACTATGGTTCAAGTTGTGTTTAATAACGTGTAGAAAATATAATGATTATGTTGATGTGGAAATGTTTACTATTGCCATCAAACTATATGCTTATGCTATGACTATGTCTATGTGTTGGCGCGATATTATTTATCTTATGCCTATGCTTATATTTATGCTTATGCCTATGTTATTGTTTATGACAACGACCATGTTCATATTTATCGTAATGTTTAAAGTTATGCATTGGAAATAAAGTCGAATGATGTTAAATGTAACACCCTGCTTTTCCCCCGCTATTCCAAGCAGTGTCTCAGAATGCTCTTTCCCAGGACACTTAGCCTTCCGACCATGGGTCTGTCGTCAGCCTATGCCTGCGTTTTCTTGATCTTTGGACCAGTTTAACTTGCGAAATTGGTGGGGGCTTATCAGGTTTGACGTGCCAAGAGAGGGGAATTCCTATTACATAACTACGTACTTTTCTTCAAGGTATACCGAGCCCTTGTCTGCTGGAACCTTCTTAAGAAACTTTCTTGTTCCCTAGGATTCAATTATGATCTTTATTTATGTTAAGTGTTGCATTTCTAGTGATCTAGGGTTGCCTTAAGGTCCTAGTGGCAACCGGGTCCTCATGATGCATAATGACATAAATAAGACTCATAACATGTACAGCACAATCAATTACATAAAGAAAACTTCATACTGGAGGTTGCAAGCCTAGGTCATTTGAATGACACCTTCAGGTCATTTGAATGACACTGAGTTCTAGCTTTTGGGATGGTGTAAAAGGATCTGGCCTTTTCTCTTTTAAATCAATCAGTGAGGTTTTCATTCGAATGTCCAAGGCCAGGACATTCAAATGACTTGCCTCTGTAACCTCAAAATTTCTAATTTACACGACTCATTCGAATGGCCCTAAGGTAGTCATTCGAATGACCTGTGGTTTTGAACACTTGTTTTCTAAAACATTGGTGGTTCATTCGAATGATCTGGGGGGATTCATTCGAATGACCACTGACCTGTAACAGGTCCTGATGGTTTTTCTTGCTTCCCATCCTTGCACCAACCCATTTTCATTCCTCTACACACATAAACAACTCACATAGATCACCCTAGGGTGATTTAGGGCTAACTTCCCACCTCCAAAGATGGTTGGATGTTGGTCAAAAGTTCTTGAGAGAAAGCTCGTTCAAGCTTTGGAAATATCCAAGCTTCTGCCCCCTTGCTTTGCTTCTATTAGAAATAACCTTGTGAGTAATGATGAGGATGATTGGCAAAGGCTATGGCCTTGGCCTTGGAAGTGAGTAAAGAGAGAAAACAAATGGAAGAAGGAAATGGAAGGAAATAAATTGCTGAAAGCTTCGGTGGCTGAGGATAAATGGTGAGGAAAATTGAATAAAAATGAATGGGATGACATGATGATGAATAATGGGAGGTAAGGCTTATGGTAAGGTGATTTGAGGTATGTAAGAGGAGTTGTTGGTGGGGGTATGGCTGTGATGTGATCACACGGCCGAAGGGGAAAAATTCTCCAAAATTCATCCCGTGTTTGGTTATTCGCTGTCTCCGTGCTTCGCGTATGGTTGTCCAAAAACTATTCCGAACACACCATTGTGATCCACTAATTTTCCTGATTAGTATTTTAAGTCCGGTTATGGTATTAGGGGATTTATTTTCTTATTGGTGTATTTTATGGGCACTGTAGCCATCTGGAAAAATTCCAGATCGGTTCAAAAAGTGTCCCGAGTCTCAGAGAAATTCTTGGGATCGCAAAACCCTAGTTTGACCGGGGTTTTACGGGTTAAACGCGGCATTTTAATCCTCCTCGTGTTTTTATCCATTGATCGACTTTTGTAATTATTTATTTAACGAGATTTTCATAAGGGAAAAATCTGGGATGTTACACAGATCACTTGTGAAGCTCAATGGCTCATTTCTCTGCTTCACAATTTGGCTATCCCTGTCACTAATCTTGTTTCTATTGCATACGACAATTAGTCTGCGATCTATATAGCTGTAAATCCAGTGTTTCATGAACGAACGAAACACATCGAGATTGATTGTCACGTTGTATGTGACAAAGTTCAAGAGAATGTGATTCAACTACAGCCTATCTCTACAAGGAACCAAGTAGCTGACATTTTTACAAAACCCTTAGCCATAGGACCCTTCCAGCATCTTTTTGGCTAGTTAGGCATGATAAATTTTCATGTTCTAGCTTTAGGGGGGTGTGATCAGGGTCAGTCAAGTAGAGAGTTGGCAAAGGGGTTATGCCAAGCTCACCATCACGTGGGTTGTTAGGGGTTGTTGGGTAGTTAAGGTAGTTAGAAGCTGAATTTCATTTCAGCTTCATTTTAACTTAATTTCATTGTAATTTCATGTAGATTTAGTGTAGAGATAAATTGTATATAATCAGTCTTGATTCACAAAAGCAATTAGAAGATTCAATTACACATTCACCAATATTGAGCACTTTTTGAATCCTCTCAATTCTCTCATTGTTCTTCACTGTTTCACAATGAATTTGAGTTTTCACGCACACAATTCAATGACATCATTTTTTTTCACCCACAGTGAATAAAAAATAATTCTATTTTTTTACGTGAAAATAAATCTAATATTAAGTTATAAGTAATTAGTAATTATTTATTAAAAACACATAAGTAATTATATTAAAAAATTCTCTAAAAATATCTAGCAATAAAAAATTCCCTGAAAATATCTAGCAATGTCTTAGTCTTACTCATTGGAAGATGAAGTTTTGCACGGAAGATGGTGTACATCAATTATTCTCTTAACTGTTTGATAATATATATTGGTGCCTATCAAGATCACTGTCATGGCCAAATTTGACCCGCAAATTCAGTCGATTAAGTCAAGAAAAGCCAGCCATGACCACACCTTTTATTTGGTCCTTATTTTCTGTGATATTTTATTGTTATCCCTAGCAACCGGAAGAAAACCCGCTATCCACCACAACTTGCTGCTGCACAGAGACGGATGGGGAGTATCGAGCATCTGCCGCGAGAATTGTTGCCGAACATCCTCTCAAGGTTGCCAGTGAAAGAGTTGCTGATATGCAAGTGCGTCTGCAAGTCTTGGCTCGATCTCATAACTAACCCTCATTTCATTACCAATTACCATGCCGTCTACAACAGCCTCGCGCACCGTCAAAGCCAAGAGGAGCAACTCTTGGTCATTCGCAGGCCCTTCCTCTCCGGCCTCAGGACTTACATCTCCGTGCTTTCTTGGAGCGTCAGCGAGCCCAAGGGAGGAGCCGCCGTCTCCTCCGACGTCTTGAACCCGCCTTACGAGTACGACTCTGACCACAAATACTGGACCGAGATCTTGGGCCCCTGCAACGGCATATATTTACTTGAAGGCAATCCGAATGTGATGATGAACCCTTCTCTGAGGCAGTTCAAGGCTTTGCCCGAGTCCCAGTTCACCGCCCCCCACGGGACTTACTCCTTCACCGACTACGCGGGGTTCGGCTTTGACCCCAAAACCAACGACTTCAAAGTCGTTGTGATCAAGGACCTCTGGCTGAAGGAAACAGACGAGCGGAAGCCCGGGTATTGGACCGCCGAGCTATTCAGCCTCAACTCTAACTCTTGGAGGAAACTCGACGCCGCCGCCCTCCCGCTCCCCATTGAAATTTGGGGCTCTTCTCGGGTCTACACCTATGTGCGCAACTGCTTTCACTGGTGGGGCTACGTCGACGAGTCCGGCGGGACGGAAGACGTCGTTCTGGCATTCGACATGCTCGACGAGTCCTTCAGGAAGATAAAATTGCCGAGGATACGCCATTCCCCTGAAGAGGAGTTCGCGACCCTTGCGCCGTTCGACGAGTCCGCCACCGTCGGCGTGGTTGTTTACCCCGTGAGAGGGGCGGAGAAGTGCCTTGACGTGTGGGTGATGGAAGATTACGGGGACGAAGGGTCGTGGGTCAAGCGATACAGCGTCGGACCGGCGCTGGTGATTTACAAGCTCGTGGGGTTTTATGGGGAGGACCGCTTTCTTTGGAAAGACGGCAACGAGAGATTGGTGGTGTATGAGCCTGAGTTCAAGCGGACGAGGGATCTTCAGGTTTATGGGAAGTACGATTCGATTAGAGCTGCTAGATACACGCAGAGCCTTGTTTCGCTTCGAAGAGGGAACGAGTTCAGTCACCAATGTGTTTCGTGTAATTTGGTTCCGGACCCTCTGCTGAATCAGAGGGAGAGTGAGCTGATTACGCTATTGTAATTTAAAGGCCCTTTTGCCTGAGGTCTTTGATCTGCTTTGTTACATGAGCCTTTCAGTTAGTTTGTCATGTTAGATTACATTAATTACTGTAATTGGGTGACAGCTTGTATATCATCATGTATTAGATGGTCTACTTGTTGATAAATAAAAATGTTCCAGTTCCCTTTGGTGGGCCACTTCAACCCCCCGGTCACGTAAGCAAATACATATTAGTAGTTGCATAGTAACACCTGGCTATTAAACACAGAATTAAAATGAAACGACACATACCTGTCAAGGGGACCCCGAAAATAGCGGAGAATGGCCGTTATGTGGACTCCATACGGCAGCGCGTTTCCCCGCGTACGTGCCTGGCCCATGTGGTGCAACACATACAAGGCCCAGTTGAGCGGATGGCCCTCAGCCATAACCCAGAGCACCAGGCTATCATCCTTGGTCATCACCGAGTGGTTTCTGCCCCATGGCACCAGAGTGCGGGTCAACAAGTAGTGGCAGACTCGCCGATCCACCGGTAACCCGCTGACCTGGGGCCAGTTTTTGTGGTTTTTGGCGCCCAAATGCTATATGACATCCAACGCCATAGCCTCGCTGTAGGGAAGGCCGATGGAATCGACGACTCATTCCAGCGAATTCCCCAACAAGCTCTGCCCGGTGTACGGCAACTCCAAGACCTCCCCGAACAGCTTGAGGGCCATCTCGAACTCGACCCCATTTACCTCAGAGACCAACCTATTGTCTCTCACCCTTAGGTTGGTGTAAATCACCTTCACCAATTGCGGATATACGGGCAGGCTACAGCTCACGAACCCAAGTATGCCTACGGAATCCAGAGCGGTGAGGATTTTGCTTTGCGTGTCTTCGAAGGTGGGGATTGACAGGATCTTAGGTTCCATAACCTCACGCGCCTCAAAGCCGCTTTGGTAACGGCGCCATTGGTCCTCAGACGAGAACTAATTCGGCATGTCCGCTGGGCGCGAAGGCTTTAGATTCTTGGTGCGCGCCCTCCTTGGATTGGCGGGGCTTGAGGAAGGTGAGGAAGACTCGTGGGAGGAGCTATGACTCATGGCGGCAACCACAACGGGGCTAAGGGAAGCACGGCGGTGAGGGCAGGAGAGAGAGAGAAAGAGAGAGAGAGAGAGAGAGAGAGAGAGCTGAAGGAGGAAGGAGGAGAGAGCCGGGAGTAAGGAAGAATAAGGAGGAAGGAAGAACAAGGAGGAAATGGGTGAGAGTGAGGGAGAAAGTATTCAGGGAGGCCAAGGGAAGGGAGGAGGAAGAGTGTTCTGCTAGGGTTTTGGGAGGTGATGGAGAAATGCGCGGGAAATGAAGAAGAAGATGAAGAAAGTGCGTTTAAAACGTCTCAGAATGCAAGTCATTCGAATGACTTAAGGAAGTGTCATTCAAATGACTATTTGAAAATTTAAAAATTTTTGACTTAGGATCACAGGTCATTCGAATGACTCAGCAATGCCAGCAGTCATTTGAATGACTAAAGATAGTTCATTCGAATGACTCCCAAATCCCACCAAACTTGAGTTGGTCATTCAAATGACAAAGGAAGGAGTATTAGGATGATTACCTGACCCTAATAACCTCCCACATTTCCACAGGGTCTTCCCAAGTTTAGGATTTCTAACAAACCGTAACGATTAGGAAACCCAACCCTACATACAAAACCAAAAACCTTAGCCATGCTAAAATTTCGGGACGAAATGTCCAAAAGGAGGGAGGAATGTAACATCGCTGATTTTTCCATCACGGAAATCTCGATAAAATAAATCAGTACAAAGCCGATTAATAAAAAATATATATAAAGAGGATTAACCCGCCAGGCTTAACGGGTAAAAAAATCTGGTCAAATTAGGGTTTCGTGATCCCGTGGGGATTTACAAAATCCGAAGCGATTTTCGATCTTTGTCAAGATCAATATCCGAGTTGATAGTAACATCAATTAAATTAGAAACCTTCGTGGAATATTGCACGGACTGTATTTTCGTGTTTAAATAATTTTCGTAACGATTCTCGGTCGTTACGAGAATTTAAGCACGTACCGGCAGTATCCGTAAAGATGCATTCCTTACTAGGGAAAAATTCAGAATATCCCTTGTAAATGTCAATTCCTTATTTTAAGTGATTAATAAATGCACAATTATGTTTAGATAAATTCCACGTCGTCCGTTACTTTTCCGCGCACGTGTATATACACGTAACCGGACAATTGACGACCAAACATGACAGAACACGGGAAAGATTTTTGGAGAATTTCCCTCCCAATCAGCCGTGTGATCACATCACCATACCCCCTACCACCAACTCTCTTACACACTTACCATCACCATACCTATGGCCATGCTTTCTACTATTAACTCATTATTCCACTTAATTCATTCTTCATTCAAATTTTCCCCATAATTTCCCTCGGCAACCGAACACCAACAGCAGCCCTCACTCCCACTTCTCATCATCTCTTTCTCTATATTTTCTTTCCAAAGGAACCAAAGAACAAGCCACCATAGTAGTCCACCATTCTTGCCTGGCAAAGCTTAAAGCTTTATTGTTGAAATGTCAGGTTTGCCCTCTTGAGCTTTTATCACCTATGATTAAATTAGATTGTTGAATTTTTTTATTGACCCCAATGATGATGAAAATTGTTAATCTGTTAACTCTTTAGTAACAGGGAAATTTTTGTCTAAACCTGTTGGAAAACTAATTTGTGCTTACTTGTAATCATGATTTTTGAGAATTTCATTAGGCGCTTAATTGAACTCTTAGGAGCATGGTAGCCTTGACTATGTTTGGCAACTTTGTGCTTGTGTTATTGTTTTAGACAATTCTTAGAGACTTAGTAGATCCCAATGGAAATAAGCTTAGTGAAACATTAGCTTGAGAGATGATCCAGGCCTTGTTTGGAAACGCAAACAATTAATATGCCAACTTCCTTTCTTGAATGAGTTCCTTAAGAACATCTTTCAAATCTCGACAAAGATCCATCTTGTGTCCATACCTAATGTGGTATGCACACCATAAAGTCTTGTCCACGTTCTTCCAAGGCTTTAGGGTTTTGGGCTTTGGGAACTGAGATAGCAAGCCAGTTTGGTGTATCTCATGGAATATTTGGCCAAGGAGTACCATAAACCTAGTATATTCAGAGAATTTATTTAATTTAGGCCCTCGCCCATCTCTCATGTTTTTTTCTCAGAAAAGCCATTTTTCTCTTGATGCTTATTGGTTCCCCCATAGGCAGCCATTTCACCTTTTGCATCATTGATGTACTCTTTAGCTTGGCATATGAGATCGATCATGCACAGTTTTAGGAAGTCTTTTCATAAGAGATCTTGCAAACTCACCCTGCCTCAGCCCTTTGCGCTAGAAAAGTTTTGCTTCAGCATCATTCAAGTCGTCAATTGAGAGGGGATGGTTGTTGTCTTGATGAAGGTGGATGGCATTGTCAATGGGAGTGTAAGATGCTTTATAGATAAGGTAACCAGAGCCAATTAGAAGATCAATGCAATACTTCTGTTGGCATAGAGAGATTTCATTTTCAAAATGAGCAACTTCAATTCTTAAAAAGTATTTCAGAGGGCCAAGAATTTTATTTTGAAATTGGAATCATGTATGTGGTTGATACAATCCATTGCAATAGTAGAATTTTTAGTGAAGACAATGTCATCAACATAAACAATAAGCGTGATAAAATCATCAGGAGAGGATTTAATGAACAGAATGTGGTCTTAACACACACCAAAGTGTCACAATTTTAGTGTGTATTCAAATAATAATTTATAAAACTAAGTAACTCCAAAAGATGTAGTAAATGGACTAACCTAGGTCATCTCACAAAGAAGCAAATTAACTAATTAAAATAAATTGGGGGTTGTCCAATTGCAAAGATTAAATTCAATAATAAGAACCAATACCACATACACAATTCTTCATAGATTAAGGATTAATTATCATCGGTTCTAAAATTAATGTTCATAAATAATTGTTGTTTATTAGCTAAAGATCTCCAACTAACATGCAATTTGCGTAAAGAGATCACAATCACATTCTCCTATGAATTAACTAGTATAAGCATTAACAACCAAGATCTCGGTCTTAACTACATATACTAATTATATAACCAATTGCACAACTTTATCTAAATAGATTAATCTCTAATTCCCTTTTAGCAACTTGGATAATCCTAATTGATCAATTCAAATTACCAATCTTAACAAATCCTAATTTAATAAATCCTATGATCATTAAGATTCATTAATTTAGAATTAATCTCAACTAATAACATGTGATCGCTATGTTATTAATCAGAAAAGAATGAGGGAGAATTATCAACATACATTAAGCACAAGAACCTCAGTTAATCCTAATCATAGAATTACTGCATGCAAGGTATTAGATAACTACTCCTCCATGGATTGAGGATGCAAGCTCATAAATTAAATAGAAGAGAATATAAACTAACGAAGAAATTATAAAGGAAAAGAACCTTAATAAAATTGGATAAAAAGCTATGCGCCAATTTGAGTACCAGAGAAAAGACCCTACGTGTTTATGCAAATGTTTCAAAAACCTTGAATCTATTGAACGAAAAAGCTAAAACATTACTAGCAATAACCTAAAGTGTAGAAAATAGTAGTGGAGGCAAGTGATAAGAAGGTGGTGTCTCGCTTCTTCACCCTAGGCTTATTTATAACCACAGAGTGCTCAAATAATGGTTGCAGACTACATCAACATGAAGTCACCTTCTTATCACTACTGCAGTGCTCAATTCAGCATTGTAGCGGCACGAAACAATCATGCGTTGCAGCCTTGTATGAGTGTTGCAGCGGTATGCTTCACTTCAAGCGTTGTAGCGGTAAAACACAACAGTAGTGGTCCTATAGATCGAATTTGCCTCTGTTGTCTTCACAAAAGTTGTAGACCTTTCAATCGTACATGAAATAAACTCAAATTTTTCCTCGTCTGGACATCGGGTGAAGAAGTGATGCCCTAATCTTTTTTGCAGCTCTAATATGAAATTTCAACATCACTATTCTGAATTTCAGTCTAAAAATGACCAAGTAGAAAATCAATTAAGCTTTCTGACTCTTCATGAGAGTTGTAGAGCTTCCTCTTATCTTTAATACAATATAAGATTTGAAAGAATTTCATCTCTACAGCTCATGTTATGACCCAAATACATAAATAACATAAAAAGGTAAAATTAAGCAACAATTCTCACAATTGAGCATAAAGAGGACAATGTGCAAAATAAGATAATTTAAGTGTTAAGCTACACATTTTTACGCTACAATGTTCAATTATGGAGGAATAAAATGGGACATAAAATCCCCCTGTCAGGTCCGCTTGAGTTTATTTATTTACATAAGACAATAGCAATAAGGAAAGTTTCTCATACCACTTTCAGATATATTTGTTGAGACCATGAAGGGATTTCAACAACTTAAATTACTTGGTGCGAGCAGAAAAGACATTATAAACTGAAATCATTAACTTCACTAAAAAACTTGTATCAATCTAAATACGTACAAAATATATATATTATAAACAATATAATTAGATACTAACAAAATAATAATCAATTTATGCTATATTTATGAGTAACTTGACAAGAATTCACGTGTCTGTTAAGTCACATTTTTATTGTATAAATTTAATATGATCTAAAATTAATTTAATAATAAATGACTAAAAAAATATCTTACTAAAATAAAAAATTACTCACATAATATACTCTTTAAATTAAATAAGTGGTATGCACAAAAAAAAATATAATGGGTAATTTTGAAAATAAAAATGTGACAAGGGTGATTATTTTTGCTCAAGGCCTTTATAATAGTTAAAGATAATTAACATTAAATAGTTTAACGTTTACAATAAATAAAATAAAAGAAAACTCGTAGAAATTATTACTGTATAAGAAAAAAAAAAGAAATTATTACTATTGTAAAATAATACATAACTTGATGCAAAATATTTTTCCTTAACCAGATTCAATCTGTATCAGATAATTGCATGTCTCCATCGTAAACAAAAAAAAAAAATACTACTACTATCCTTAATGGTAAATACACCAGCTTTCCCATTTTTTATATTTTAAATAAAAAATAAGTATTTATCGGATGACTTCCACTTGTTCCATTATAATACATCCACTTATTTTGTAGCCGTTAGATTAAAAAAGACACCAAATTCAATGATCCAAATTGTAACTTACAAAGAGGACAATAGGTACACACACAAAGTTGGTTTATTATGAGAGAACACCGAAAACATAACTTGTCAGTAAGGCAACAAATTTAACAACTAGGCATGATGGCTCCAGCAATAATGAACCCTTAATTTTATTTCTCTTAAAACATTTTATTTTATTATCGAACCCAGTTCAAAACCTTCGTGTCTTCCTCTTATTATTAATGCATTCCTTTTTGTTGTTATTCTCTTCTTTTTTTTTTTCCATTTAGAAACAATCCATTTACTATTCTACCATCTCTACCACGGCCTTATTTTTATTCTTCCCCCTCTTTCCCGCTTCTAACTTTAAAGTTTTAACCGTTACATTAAATGCCAAAAATAAAAAAAAAATAAAATATATATATATATATATATATATATATATAAATCAAAAACAAAAGAAGGTGTTCCTGATTTCCAACCACTTTCTCTCTATTCTTTCATCCTCTCCTTCTTCTTCTTGTTCTCTCTCTCTCTGAAGCAAATAGAAATTTGCCATCATCGCCAACATAAATTCGCTCACACGTTGAAACCCCTCTGTCCTATCGAATTCACCTTCAACCGCATTTATGCACTCTGCTCCCTCCCTTTAACTCTCTCACCCCTTTTCTGTTTCTTTTTTCTGTTGTTTTATTCTCTTCTTTGTTATGAAATTACTCGCTCCTTGCTTCATCGCGCTCCCACTCCTCGCCTTCCATTCTCCGTTTTCATGAAATGCCCATTTATCAGGTCAGGTCCTCTGCCTATGCGATTCTTGCCCCAATTTTTTGTTTTTTTTTTTTTGTTAAGAATTGTGTGATTGCATGGGGAGAATGGTTTCATTCTTCTTGATTGTTTTCTTTTGTTTTTTTTTGGGGGGGGGGATTCGAAGCAGGTGCTAGTGGGAGATTTGGAGAAGATTTTGGTGATAAGATTTATCACTTGGCGTTAGAGGGAATTGTGTTTCTTGATGGGGAATGGTGACGATGGACGCTGCATTTTTCCTCTTACGAGTTTGCCAATTGGGTATATTTTTCTTTATTTCTTTCTTGTATGATGTGCGGTAAATTTTACGACTTCATTTGAGATTATTGTAGCAGAGGCATCAGCTAATGAGGCAAAACTTGATTTTGGTAGAATTGTGTTGGATTTTTTTTACCATCTGGTAATGGATGCTGTTATGGAATTCTTTGGTGGATCGAAGTTCTTTATTTATTTGGTTACTTTTTTGGTGAATGGGTTGCAGTGAACTTTATTCTACTATGCCAGATTTTTTTTATTTCCTTTTTTGTTAACTGATTATTTTTGGTTTGTTATCTTCAATTCGTTTCGTTTTCCAGTGCTTTGAGTCTCATCTATAAATGTGATTGTTCTTGTTTCGTTCAATGATATTGTGTCATCACCAATGCCTGGTGAGCATGTTCTTCTGAATTATGCTGAAGTTGAACATTTGATAGGAAGGGATCCTATCAACATTGTTACGTTTTGACTTGCATTGAACTAAATCAGTTGAATTTATGAAATGAACGGCGACTACCAATTTGGCAATTGAGTTGGGGGTTTGGTTTCTCAATATGCCATAAGGGTGACCTTGATCACTTTCTTTATTTTGTTTTGTGTTCTAGCTTCTTTGCGATTGACTTCTTGCATGTCATTTTTATTTACTTTTCCCATATTTGGAGGAGAACTATTGGAACTGCAACTAATATTGCTGTCAGTTACAGTGATTTACTGATTTAGGATATTAATCCTTTATAAATTTACTTTGATAGTAGCCACAAACTTTACAGTCCCTGTCCCTGTCACAGCTGGTTGTCATCAGCTGTATCTAAGTTGTTCTATATCGCTGGGTTAACTCTATTATTTTGTATTGATGTATTTTTCATACTAATCCGATGAATCTTTGTGATGTATTTTGCAGAGACTTGCAATCTTATTTTGCAGATCTTAGCCTTTTCCTTGCTAATGATAGTAAAAAGACGTATATTTTGGTCGACGATAGACCATGGATGAGAGACCTCAGTTCATGTGGAGCACACATTTGGCAATTGATGGTTACCAGGGTTGTTAACCATGCCATAAGTAATTGAAGTAATTTTCAAGCAATTTTGCCCCAGAATAAAATGCTATATCATTTTTATTGTTTTGCAGTCAAGGTTATCTCCTTTTGCGTATAACAAAGCTCGAAGGGGGAGAAAGGAGGAGAAGGAGGTTTGTTCTCAATCAAGCACTAGTAAACCGAGGAAATTTATGCGATGGTTCTCATTGATTGAGGCAGTGATGTCATCAAGGAAGAAAGTTTTACTGCCTGAGAAAAACTTGAGGAATTCTCTGCAATTCAGCAGTGAATTGAATAGGACTTTGTACGGATTTATTGTATTTGAAGTCGAATGGACAAGTGCTTTTGGTATCAACTACTTTAATGAGCTTCAGGTGCTGCATCTCTCCATCACGCTCTACGTTGTTTTATCAGTTTACAGTCTATACCATCATTTGTTATTATTTGTTTTGCTGACCGATACTTCAGTTGCTATAAAAGCTAAACTTATGAAATGATGGGAATTTGACAATATAGCTCAAGCTTCAAGCTGTATGACTTCATGGTTCTCAGGAACACCGTCTGAACAGCTGCAGTTGAAAGAACACCTTGATTCTGCCTCAGGTAGTAACAACGATTCTCATCATTACTTTAGCGAGTGTGCCAACACACCTGGATTCAGGATAACCTTGACATTTTTCTATAGCATTTGAATTTCATGCGAGAGCAGAAACATGGATATGTATGGAGAGATACATCACTCTCCTCCTTCCTCTATCTCTCTCTCTATCTCTGACATGCACAGACAGACCTGGCTTAACTTTGCTTGATATATATGATTTATTTAACAATATGTTTAGTTTGCATGGGTGGGATAGACATTGCCTTGTTTTGGAGTGTCAAAAAGAATACGAGACGAGGATGGACTTCTGAGATGTCTGTCCAAGCACTTTCGAATTTATCATTTTATCCTGTCCTATAGTCACAGTCAGAGTCACAATTGCTATACTAAATTTTTAAATTTGTAACCCCTTGCCATTCCTGTTTCTACATAACATCCAGAAGGCTATTAGGCGGTTTCTTGCCTTTTCACATACCGCGTGATCCTTTTTTTCAGTTCTTGTTCAACCTCTTGCAGAGTCCCTAGTGGAGATATTTGGATTTCTTCTTCCAAGTTTTAAATTATTGTTTGAATTTGTAGAAAGCTTCTTTTCTGTTTTTTGGCTCGGGATTGGGACATTTTGCAATCTAGTGGGAGATATATTGGAGCTGTTTTTTGTACCATTATGGTTTCTCCTCACTGTTGTTTGGCGCATTGGTAGGTCATCACGTTTTAGAATTCTTGAGTCGTTGTTTATTTCTTAAATTTATCCTTATTTTTCACAACAAAAAATTGTCACCTATATACAAGTTCTTATACTTATACTTATTGCCCTGATGTTCTTTTCTTCACTGCAGCTACTTGTGTCTTATATCCTTTATTTTGGATTCTTGGGGAAGTACTATATGCTCCTGTTCGACTAGTCCTTGCGATGTCCAGTTTTGTGGCTTTCATAGGTTCGTGCATTTTTGGTATACTTGGAGACACATGGCAGTTTATTAGTAGTATTTTCCAGCTTGCATCATCTTCAGAGGCAACAGTCAGCACCTATGAAATTTCCATTTGGCGCTCTCTTTGGAATGACCTTTTTTCCCAGGTTGGAAGATGTCATAGGAATGAATTTTAGAACGTAGCTGGTATCAACAATAACTATTATCCTGATTTGATGTTTGTTTTTTCTGTTTCAAATTTTTCGTGCTCTCAAGAGTATACTGTATGGATTTGCTTTTTTCGCAGCCTGCAATAGGCATCGACTAAGGTATGCTTCTATCCCATTTTTACATCGAAAGATAATCAGTGATATCATTTCATGTAAATGTTGGTTGCATGGTGGTTGACTTTCTGCATTATAACTCTCAAGACAGTGTTCTGTGAAGTTTTCGTGAAATTGTGCTGGTAGTTTAATCATATGATCAATTTTATGTTTAAGGGTATGCGTTGGGAGTGAACTATCAATATCAGGATGTAGTGTGCTTTTTTAATTAAATTTCAAGGAAAACCTTTTAATTTATTTCAAAATGAAGAAAATAGGAATTGCAAATTTTAGTCATAAGTGTGTAATAGGCCACGTACTTCATCTAGCCGTGACAATTGAGAAATTCAATCCATATTGGCATACAGGTGCAAAAATTTCTAAATTAATGAAATTCTTGTGTAGACACAAGTGAGTCCTATCACTTTATTTTGTGTCCCACCTAATTTTGTGTCCCACCTAGTATTTTTGGGTCCCATCAAGTGAGGATCACTTTTATTATGCGCGCCTAAGAATGGTGTGCTACACTTGTGCTCACACAAGAATTTCCTCCTTAGCCTGTCTCACATTTTATTTTCCAGTCCTTTCTTCACATGTACATACATGTTATATTGACATTAAATATATTGGTATAAATTATATTTTTTAGTTATTTTGTATTCTATACTTCTCTATGACAATTAATTTTATCTTTATTTTTTGTTATATAAATTTAGTTCGGTTGCCCTCCCACTAATTCTTGGCTCTGTCCCTATTAATATGAGCATTATATTTTCTAGAACAGGCCAATTGAAACTACAAATTTTGTTGTGGATGAATCTTTATGTAGTATGAATTATAAAATTGTGTGACTAGATGTTGCATTGGCACTTGATATTAGTGTGCTTCAAAGATAAATGAATATTCTGAGCATGTCATTTTGAACAGTCTAATAATCAAGCAAATATTATTTGCGCTAACCTTAATTTGGCATAATGGTATGCAGCATCTACAACGACCTACAGGAGTTTATCCGAAGATTATATCGTCAGTGTCAAAGATCACAGCAATTAGATTTAAGAGACGGTAAAAAATATTGTCTGACACTATATCTGGTGCGTGTTCAAATTTGTAAATTTTTTTTTATTGGCTTCACATTATATAGTGTTTCATTTCCTGAGCTTCTCTTGAATATAATGCTGTTTTTTGAGATCGTTGTTCCATGTTGATGTGGTTTTATGCTTTTGAGTCAAGGTATTGCAAATGAGGGAGAAAAGCTCTCTAACTAAATTACTTTAAAATGGGATTATTTTAAGCTGCATAAAATAAATCAAAAACATGTTGCTTTTGGGAAATTTAGTTCTTCTTAAGTTTAATCATTGCCCTATAATAATTGCATTGTTTATGCTAAACAAATTAAAGTAACATCTTGATTCTTGACATTTCAAAATGAGAATTTGTAAACTTTCTTCTTGCAACTATGGTTGATGGTACTGTTAGGTACTTTCATGTTGCTTTGCTGTGTTGTGTGGGATTAAAGCTATCTAACTGATGGTATTTCTTAATCCTCATTCATTTCCAGGCAGAAGAAAAGGAGGAGGTTTAGTTATGTCATGTCTTTTCAAAGACTGCTCCACATTCCAAAGGAACTTTGACAATCCTGACATCAAACACCAGCTCAGAAACACCGCAATTTATATCATTGCATTTTCAGCAAAATGGACACGGTTACGTATAGGAATTTTAAGATTCTTTTTGTTTGTAACAAATTTTGCACGTTTCTCCTCCTTTCAGTATAGGTTTCTTTTGTTATTGCTATCTCTTTGATGATTTTCACAGTCGTGATTATCATGCATATATGTGTGTACAGGAAACTTGTAAATTCAGTCGAAGTTACTAATTTCCTTCTGTGTACATTCAAAGTCATATATACGTGTGTGTATATCTATATGTATGTATGTATGTATGTATGTATGTATGTATGTATGTATGTATGTACGTATGTGTGTGTTTGTAACAAATTTTGCACTTTTCTCCTCCTTTCAGTATAGGTTTCTTTTGTTACTGGTATCTCTTTGATGATTTTCACAGTCGTGATTATCATGCATATATGTGTGTATAGGAAACTTGTAAATTTAGCCGAAGTTACTAATTTCCTTCTGTGTACATTCGAAGTTATATATACATGTGTGTATATCTGTATGTATGTATTTATGTGTTTGTAACAAATTTTGCACTTTTCTCCTCCTTTCAGTATAGGTTTCTTTGTTACTGCTATCTCTTGATGATTTTCATGGTCGTGATTATCATGTATATGTGTGTACAGGAAACTTCTAAATTTAGTCGAAGTTACTAATTTTCTTTTGTGTACATTTAAAGTCATCCGTCCATGGGTTTAGGGTTGCGTCCGTGCGAGTGTCCGTGCGTGCACCTGCACGTCCGTACGTTGGTCAGTATGTGTCCGTCCGTGCGTTCGTCTATGCGTCCGCGCATGCGAGCGTGCGTGCATACGTCTATGCATCCGTGCCTCCGTGCGTGCGTCTGTCTGTCTGTTCGTGCTTCCGTGCGTGCGTCTGTCCATCCATCCGTCACTTCGTGCGTCCGTTCGTACGTGCGTCTATGCGCCCATCCGTGATTTCGTGCGTGCGCCCGCACACCCGTGCGTGCCTCCTTCGATCCGTGCATCCGTTCGTGCGTTCTTCCATGCATGCGTGTTCATGCGTGCTTGCATGCGTCCGTCTGTGAATGCGTGCGTGCGTCTGTGTGCGCGACAAGCGCGACTTGCTTGACAGGGGCGCGGGCGCGCGCGTCGTGGGCACGGGCGTCAGGGGCGAGCACGTGGGGGCGCGCAGGTCAGGGGACCGGC
>QANU01086265.1:0-34907 GCA_003254905.1 Nissolia schottii | reverse complement strand
AAATCCAACCTTAACCTTTTATTAATGTGCACTTTAACCCCTTTTATCAGGTTTTACTCTTTAAATGACCAAAATACCCTATTCTTCCCCTTCATCCCATCTCTCCCTCCTCTCTTCGACCCACCAAGAACCCAAATCCAAAAACCCTTTTGTCCAATTCAACATAGGTGAAAGAACATAACAAAATTCAGCATATAAACTTGGAAGCCATACCAGAGTAGCATTTACCTCACTGAAGAGCAGGAGGTGGCAACAGAGCATGATAAAAATGAGAAAAAAAAACAATTACGAATGAAAATAGATACCTCGACCATTAAGACAATAACTGCAGACATCATAGCAAATGAATGACTAGCAGAAAATGTGGGAGGACCCCATTGGAGAGGATATGGGAACATAAACCTGTTGGCATGAAAAGAAACATGAGAATACAGCAAAACTCTCAAACACAGCAGTAGATATCAGATTTGCTCGGTCTGTACGACGACTATTCTGTGTTGTGACTGGTTTATGCTGGTAAGCTCCACTGGTAGTCAAGATAATGGAATAGATCCAAACAATTGTGACACAAATCAACACCGGACAATGTTCAAATATGGGAATGTCTCTAAACGGCCTCACGTGCTTTAGATACTGTAAAGTACACCAAATTAGTTTGTTGAAGGGAAAGAAATAATAATTTGACAAACACCACTTTGCTCTGGTTATACTGAATCACTTACTTGTGACAACCCAACAACTAACAACAGCATTGGTAAACCAACTTCTACACAGTTTCCCAACTGAAAAAAAGTTAAATTAAAAAAATTAATGCAGAAAATTGTTAAACTTACAGTAGCATGAAAATATGGTTTCCATCATGCTAAAAGTGAGCATGGTGAATCAAAGGATTTTTCTGAAGAAAAAAATCATGCACACAACAATTGTCAGTAGAAAAATTAAGCAGTACTAAACAATACAAGAAAAACAAAAAGATGAAGCCTTTTACCAAATTAGAAAAGAAAAGATGAAGCCTTCAAATGTAGAAATTAAAAGTAGATATCAAAACATAAGCATAAAATAATCATTTGTTAAATCATTTGTTAATCAGAAGACTGTGTTCAAAAGCTTTAAAATTAATCAATAGGTTTTGTTAGAAAAAGAAAAAGGCCAAAAGATGCTCAAACACTAGAACCAAAAAGTTTTATATCGCCATTTCGAATGATATTTCTTCTAGATCGCAACAGTGTAGTTGCTTAAACTGCCTTGCCATTAGATCCATTTCTAAAGGTTTACTCAATAGATCATGATAAACAACATAGAGATTTGGCCACACCTACCGCAGGAAATCCTCGTTGAATTAATCCTAATCCAACCAATCCAACTACAGGGTGCCATGCCAAGAGGACTGAAAAATCTGAAGAGAACATCCATATATAATAGTAAATTCCTGAGCACGTTATTTTTATCCTTATTCAGTTTACAAACATGATACTCGCAATGAGAATACCTTGAAAAAAGTCCCCAGACTTGACTGTAACTCAGGATTATCGGAATACTTGAGGCTACAATTAGAGCTCCTTGTATAGCTCGCATTGTTTGTATAAACCTCTGCAAATCACACGGCAGTAGCAAAATCCCTTTCAGTACCATACAAGAAAAAGGTTTAATTTAAATATATTTCATACAAAGCTTATATAATCTTTACAGATATCCAAATTATTTTCAGTTTCCAATGTCATCTATTCAAACATCTAATTCACACTCAGTGGCAGTGAAAACTATAAACCAGAAATGTTAATAAGTATTTTGTTATTATCCCATCAGAAAAAAAAGTACTTTGTTATTAAAATCAAGTTACTTGGGGCTAATACCATTTTGCATCAAATCCTCTTATGTTCCCTTTGGAACTATATCACTGAATATCGTCCGAAATATTAAATCTTTTTCTATCACTGCTTCAATCTATTCATGTATGTGATAAAGCTTGCAACTGGAGAAGTGCCAGAGCATTGCAAAAACTGGAAAAAGCTTGACTTTCTTCTGTTACTACAAGCTCGCGGTAAAAAGCTAGTGTTCAGTGTTACAGTAACAAGCTCTTTTCTTTTCTTTTATTTTCTTTTCCTTTTTATAATCACTTACAGACAGAAAGGTAGAAAAGGAAGACCGGAAGCAATTAAAAACAATTGAATCAAACATAAAAAAAAAATAAATAAATAAATAAACACTGAAGAATGAGGAGTGAGGTAAGAACTAGAGAGCCTCAAGAGGCAGATTTAATTGTGCATGTGTGTAGATTATGAAATGTTGAAAAGGGACAAACCAAAATGAGAGAGATGAAGAAGATGGTACGCCATGGAGGATTAGAGTCTATGCAGCACTCAAGGTCCTGAAGCTGCTCCATTGGTGGATGGGTAATGTCTGACATTATTCAAGCTTCTTCTTCTGACAAACAAATAGCTTCGGGAATCACACACGAAGAAAACGGGGGAAAAACACAAACGGATGAAGAAAATACAAGGAAAAGGAAGAAAGAGAGAGGCAAGGAGGGAGAAGAAGGAGGAGATTTCAGAACAAAGTAAAGTGCAGGGATAAAGTGAACAACAAAAGCATGAATATTTATTAATTAAAAAAAATATATATGTGCCTGTGCAAGTGTAACGCCTCTTCTCTGTCATGTATACAAGCTTTTGATTTAACGATTTTGTTTTGAAACACTGTTGATTTACTGCATTACCCTTTGAACTCAATTCAATTATAAACTCTTGTGGTGGGGCGCACAAATTCCTAGTTGGGTTCCATGGTGCATTGAAGATGGTGGAAGTGAAGTTCCTGTTGGTGTTGGGGAACCCTGCAAAGTGAAGCAGAGGGAGTTTATATAGGTGTCTTCTGTGTTGGGAAAGGTGATTATTTTTTTCATTAATTGAAGATTAAAGATAAGATAACTTATATAAAGTCTTCTATTTAGATTAAACAACAAATTAACATTATTAACAATTTTTTTTTTCTAGGTAACTTTGGTGTTGGATTAAAAATAAAAGTAAAAATTTCAAGGATTACATGTAATTTAACTCATTAACTTAATCTATAAAAAAATTTCTCATTTTCATCCGTATCAAATTCCTTGAGTTAGTATTGATGATTTCTGTTACGGCTTAGACCTAGGTCTGAAAACTCAACATTTGACCTAGTTTGCATATCGACTTGGAGGCTTATGTTATAGCTTAAACCTGGGTCCGAGATGCATGACACAAATTTGAGATAGTTGGTGTCCGACATGTAAAACACACTCGCACATCGACTTGGGGGATTATGTTACAGCTTAAACCTGGGTCAAAGATACATGACGTAGCTCCAAGATAGTCTGTGTCTGACATGCTAAAAACACTCGACACGTTGAGCCTAAAACTCTGTAACCTCTTAGAGTTATTCAAACATTTAATACTCGTTGGCATAACAGTTGTAACGGACTTCATGGTTATCATTATTCATACAAGTAATAATTAGCCCATGATGATTATTGAGATAATTACAGATGCCTCATAATGACCAACCCCGAACCAGACCCATCACCTCATGATATATAAGCATGAATCTTATTCATTATCAGGTAGGTAATCTATCTATAATCTTTGCCTCAGATTCAATCACAAATTGACTTGGGTGTTAGACCGTCTTTTGTAGGTACCACCACCACCATCCAAGGCTACCAACCATCACCGTGTTCGCCGTCTTCAAGCTCTTAGAATCAAACCAAGGCTAGAGTTACAGGCAACATCTCATTTTCATCTGTTTTGCCTGTAACATTGGCACTGTTTATGGGAATGATAGACCATTACTTGTAGTGATTGTCATCTCTTTTATCTTTTCTACTATTAATAAGCAAGATGGTGAACACAAACAATAATGCATTACAAGGTTGTCACCAACGACCTCCTACCCCTCCAGATGCATGGCCTAACTGCTACAAATTATAGAACCAATTCTGAGAGGGCTCCTCCTCGACGTCCAAATCAAGGGTTGTCTGAGTCATTTGATGAACATAAGAAAAGGAAAGGAAATGGGGGAGACCTACCTTCCCAATATAAGTCTATTTGGATTGAGAATGATAGTCATTTCTCAAACTTTGTTTTTCAAGTGCCACTACCTCCTCACTTAATTGCACCCCAGATGGCTTAATTATATGACGATACCACAAATCCACAAGCTCACTTAACAATATTCTAATATAGAACATATTTAGTGGGCATGTCGGATCCCATTGTTAGTATCTAATTATATTGTTTATAACATATATATTTTGTACGTATTTAAATTGATATAAATTTTTTAGTGAAGTTAATGATTTCAGTTTAAAAATTGAGATTGATGCTTCATATGTGTTTAGTAAAAGTCTCGACTTTAATAATTAAGCAAACCTTGGTTGCTTTCATTACCTCTACCAATGATAAAAGGCTATGGAGCAATTTAAGTACCATGTTGGGGCACAATTTTTCCTGAATTAGACCTTTTTAGGATTTCATTTAGTTTAACAAACTTCTATTAAGCTGGAACGAAAAATGGTACCAACCAACAATATAGATGAGCAAGCAGGAAGTGACAGTATTCGCACTAGTTATAATAAATAACTATTATTATTTATTATAAATAAGGAATTTATAAGATGACAGTTTGTAATAATTTGTAATATAATAGTGTGTCAATTTTAGTGTCATCTTTAGTCTAACTTTAAGTATCTGTTAGCACACTAGTGTGCTTATACTTATTATGGTGTAGCTAGTCCATCTTATGTACAATTGTTAAGTTAGTAATATTTATTGGGTTAACCAACTGAATTCAGTTACACATTGATTTGTAATATAGCTTAGCTAGAGTAGTTGGCATTTTTTATTAGTTGTACATAAGAAGCTCTCAATGATGTAAACACTCAGATTAAACATTTCACAGGTTTACTCATATTGAATTATAGCATTATCTAGTTCCCAATCACAGATATCTAGGGTTTTCTACATGGTATCAACAGCTTCAGGTTGCAAAACATGGACATCTCAACATCATCAATGGAGTCAGCGCACGCAGCTCAACAAAGCGAAATCAAAATCAACAAATTAATAATCAAGATCAACAATTCAACAATCAAGAATTCTTGAATCATCAATTCAACAATCAAGATTATCAGCGTCAACAATTTCATCAAATGAATCAAGTGCAGGTAGTGCAAAATCCTGCATTAGATCCACTGAGCCCCTACTTTGTTCACTTGAGCAAAAACCCTAATTCTATTGTCACTCTGTAACATCCCACTTTTCCCTTAGCAAAGATTTCGCATAATAAATTCGTGTGCGAACTCTTTTAGAGGTTGGAAGCGTGAGCTGCAGGTGTCCGTCAATCACCGGGACGTGCATAGTTAAGAAAAATGTTGTGTATACCAAAAAAGTATCCATCAATTGTCCACCAACACTAAGTATTGGTCTTCTCTCTCCTTCACTCACGCACTCTTACTCCCTTCCTCCTACTTTTTTTGTTTTTTTCCCTGCAACCACACGTTTTCCTTTCATTTTTGTTCAATTTGTTGGAAATTTATATTTCCAATATTTGTGGGCTCATATTCGTTAACGATTATATTAGCTATTTATCATATATGGCTTAATTTGGTGATCTAATTATTTGGTTAAAAGCCTGTTAGACTTAAAGAAAAACGAATGTGGGCCCAAAAAGAAAAACAAATCGAGTAAAACATTACTTTTGTCCTCAAGGTTGGCATAACTAATCAAATTCGCGTCCAAACTTTTAAAATAGGCAAACTAGTCCCCAAAGTTGACAAACGACCATCAAGTTTGTCCCCAGACCACATAATCCCAAGGATAAATTTAATGGCCATTTGCTAACTTTGTGGGACTAATTTATCTATTTCAAAAGTTTGGGGACAAACTTAATAAGTTGTGCTAACCTTCGGGACAAAAGTGAAAGTTTACTCAAACAAAAAAAAAATCAGAAAAGGAAGTTGATGAGAAACAAAAGTTGATGAATGATGCCAATCGAATTAGTTGAAAGCAAAACAATAGAACTATTAAGAGAGAAGCCCTAATTGGTCCGCCAGAACTTTTGATTGATGTCCACATTAGTCCCTTAACAAAAATAAGCTCCAATTGGTCATTGAACATTTTAAATATTACTCTTATTAGTCATTCCCCTGAAATGTTCAAAAACTAACCGGGGTTACATTTGAAATGTCCAAAGACATGGGCATTCAAAGACTAAATGAGAACTTTTTTTTTGAAGGATTAATGCGAATATTAATAAAAAGTTCAAGAACAAACTGGGACATTCACGACATTCACCCAACTATTAATATACACAAAACTAAGAGAGAGAGAAAAAAAATTAGTGAGTTTGAATGGAATGTAAAAACATAATTAGGTGAGTGGTTCTTTCAATTTACATTCATAAAGGAAAGAGTCATCATTTGAACTCATTTTATTTGAAATATTACGTCGATTCATTATTTATCTATCATTGTACGAGATTCTAATAGTTAAAGAGAGTTGAATCGGCATAATATCTCTTACTCAATTAGTACAAATGTCATTTCGCAAAAGAAAATGTTAAAAACATAGCTACCATTGCCCGCTAAAAATCTAACCGTGACATAGAAAAAAATTATTTCAATAATCCACATCAATAAATAACTTTAGGCAACATTCTCCATCTCTTTTCTTCTCTCTCTTTGATGATTTCTCTTTGTTTTTTCTTTCGTCATCATTATGTCTTAGTTATAGCAAGATTGTCAATTTGGGGTTATAGCAATAGCAACCCTCCGACATATACGGTGCAAAACCAAGACGAAACAAGAAGAAAGAAAGATTCATAATTTAGAAACTCTCTCTCCCCCCTCTCTCCTATTCCTTCAATTTTCGTCCATTCAATATCCAAATTTCCCTCTCCTTCCCCCCCCCCCTCTCTCTCTCTTCCATTTCCTAGAAAGGCAAAACCAGAAAGAAAGAATGAAAAGAAATCTCCCACACTCATCCAATCCGAATGACATGAAGCAACGTAAAGAACGCCACTCCCCTCCACTTTCATGAAAGATCGCAGGAAACGAAACGGTGCCATTTCATGGAGCACGTTCTTCTGGTGCACCCTCCTCATCGTCTTCTTGTCCATCTTCTTCACCATCCTCACTTTCTCCTCCATTCGGTCGTTCTACGTTCCAGGTCCGCTATCTCTCTCTCCCCCCCCCCTCTCTCTCTCTCTGCCACCTTTTCACATTTTATTCACATTTTTTTTTTCTTCTTCCTTCCTTCCTTCAATGAGCAGCGTCATTTCACCAAAAATGGAGAACAGCAACGAAAGCGAAAACCGACGACTCTGCTCCAACAATCGCAATACGAGACACAGTTATGCTTCCGGACCAAGCTCTGATTTTCCTACATTACCCTCCCTTCTCACACTTGTATTCCGAAAGTGACCTCCGCTGCGTTTACTTCTCCGCTGACCCATCCCGCTCCAAAACTGCTCGGCTCGCCCAGCCGCCGATTCAAGTCGACGCGATTCAATCCCGCGAGCAGATCGTGCGGTGCCCGCTCCATCCACGTGGCTACACCGTATCGCTCGCCACGGAATCGAGCGGTACTCCAATTCCAGCCAAAGAAGGCTCGTCCGTCCACAGCATGGACCCACTGGTCTACGAAGCTTTCTCCGATCGCGACAACACCACCGTGGTGTTCGTGAAGGGCCTCAATCTCCGCCCCGAGAGGCCCGCTCAACCGTCCAGATTCCGCTGCGTGTACGGCTGGGATCTGAAGAATCCCAAGTTCTTGCTCTCATCCGACGTCATATCAGTTGCCCAGGAGATTGTACGATGCCAAACGCCAAAGAGTGTTTTGATGGGACAAGCCCAAGCCCAAGCCCACTCTGTCAAGGTTTCTATAAAAGTCGAAGGAACGGGAATATTTCCCTCCATAGCAAAGCCCGGGCTTCGACCGCCTCACAACCTCACGAAACGAGAAAAGGCCCACAAGCTGTGCCTGTGCACCATGCTGCGCAACCAGGCAAAGTTCATGAAAGAGTGGGTCATGTACCACGCCAGAATCGGGGTCCAACGCTGGTTCATATACGACAACAACAGCGACGACGGCATAGACAAAGTGGTCGAGCTTCTACAAAGCCGCGGCTACAACATCACGCGGCACCTCTGGCCCTGGGTTAAGACCCAAGAAGCGGGGTTCGCCCACTGCGCCTTGCGGGCCCGCGCCTCGTGCCAGTGGGTCGGGTTCATCGACGTCGACGAGTTCTTCAACGTGAAGGCGGCGGAGGGGGGGTTGCACCGCGTGATCTCGAGCCACGCCAGGCTCGGCAAGGTGGGCGAGATCAGGACCCCGTGCTACAGCTTCGGGCCCTCGGGCCTGAGAGAGGCGCCGCGCGAGGGGGTGACGGTGGGGTACACGTGCCGGCTGGAGGGCAGGGAGAGGCACAAGAGCATAGTGAGGCCCGAGGCGTTGAACCAGAGCCTGATCAACGTGGTCCACCACTTCCATCTGAGGGCGCCGTTCGTGGCCGTCGACGTCGAGAAGCGCGTGATGGTGATCAACCACTACAAGTATCAGGTGTGGGGAGTGTTCAAGGAGAAGTTCTACAGGAGGGTTGCCACCTACGTGGCGGATTGGCGCGAGGAGCAGAACGTGGGGTCCAAGGACAGGGCTCCCGGTTTAGGCACTAGGGCGGTCGAACCGGCGGATTGGCCGAACCGGTTCTGCGAGGTTAAGGATGTGAGGCTGAGGAACTGGGTGCTGAGGAACTTTGTGGATCGCCGCACCCGTCTCTTACCGTGGCAACCAGAATATGAGGAGCATCGGATTAAGAGGAGACGGAGGCGAAACGATAGAGGTCACTTATGATATCATCACTTTATTCTTTTGTGCGTTGTTCATTTTAACAGTGATATACAATTGTGGATAGGCGAAATAGTTGACTTTTTTAGTTTTTTTTTTTTTTTTTTGATAAATTATTTTGTACATAGGTTAAAAAGGAAACAGCATGGCTTAAGTAAACATTTGCTTTAATATGCATGATTGCACTTCTAGCCAATATTGTAAATTAAATTTGGATTGGACTTTTTTTTTAAGTGTAATTTGCATTTTAAAAATTAAAATAAACATATCTTAATCGTTAAAAAATAATTAATAATAATAATAAATGTATATAATTGTTTTATAAAGTATAAACAAATTCAATTAAAAAAATTTGTAACTTCTTTTTAAAAATATACTATTGGTGTTCATGTATGCATTTTAACTTCTATAGTGCAAGTTGTTGCACTTTACAGAAACTCTTTCCATTAAATTTTGTGTTCAGATACTAAATGAGTTAAAATTCTATGGTATTCTCTAGCTTTTACTCCTTCACACCATAATTTTTTTTTATTTTTGATAATTTTTAAAATTAAATTCATCAAACTTTATCATCTTTTGTGATTGAGCCCACAATCTACACTACAAGAAAAGAGCTCATTACCGTCGACATTATCGTCGGTGTTACCGTCGGTTTTTTACGCTACCATCGGCATTACCGTCAGACGCGGACACACAGTAAAGTGGTCGATGGTAATCATTTTACCGTCGGAAAATGAAACCGCCGGTAATTACCGTCGGTATAAACCGACGTAAACCGGTTCACATCTGAGTACATTTGAACCGGTTTACCGTCAGTTCAAGGCGACGATAATATAATAATATTTTATTCGTGTTCGTTACCGTGGGATATATCCGACGGTAATAATTAAATATTTTTAAAAAATAAAATTGTTTATAATTTTGTATTATTTGTTTTAATAAATGACTATAATCATAATAATTAAAATTTTCATTTAATTTTTGTAATTTATAAATATATTAAAATTTATATTTAATAACTAATTAAATATTTATATGTTATGTGGTGGACAACATATATTCCGTTTATGGTTGGTAGAATTTAAAGATGGACGGTGCACATGTGAAAAATATAGTTTCTTAGGTAAAAGACAAATAAGTAATAGGGGACATATATCTCACTAGTGGCTCAAATTCGGGCTTCTGCAACAATAGTTTCTCAAATAAACCTACACACTCCTCCTATATTGTAACACCCTAGCTAGCTAGCTTACGCTTAAGTCGTAAACCATGCTTCACTAGGTTGTTATCTACTTGGTTGGAATGCTTATAGTCCTTTGCCCCTTCAACCCAGCACATGCAATATTAATACAAACAGCATTTTAACCTATTATGCTTACATACCCGAATTAGCTAGGTGAATGTTTCACATGCGCACAATTCCAGCAAGATAATTTATACTCAAGTTCTCTTCATCAATTTCTCCTTCGAATCAGCCATACACACACATCACCAACACAAACCTATTGTTGTCGCGATTATAAAATTAAAACACCCTAAAGGGTGCTAAGGTCCAGATTACCCACTAACTCCAACATTCTCTTTTTCAGGACATCACATACATTTTATCCGAACAGCACTCCTATATGTACTAGCACACACAACACCTTAACAAGCTATATTTCCATATACCAATTTATTTAAATGAGCAAAATAGCATATTAGAATCCCATACTCCAAATTAATTAGGCAATTTACATAACACATACAATTATCCTAACAGCTTTCTATCATGTTGCATTTTCACATATCACTTTAGCTAGATAATTAAAGAACACCTGCAACAGCTCCAAATATCATTATAACATATTTTAGTCATACTTAATTTAGCTAGATGATTAAAGAACACATGCAGCAGCTCCAATTAGCATTATAACATAATTTAGTCACGTTTCATTTGGCTAGAACTTTATCTACTCATGCAACAGCCACAAATAGCAATTTAGTTTGAATTATGCGAAATCTTCTCATGAGCACAAAATTCCATTTAATAGCAAACAACACTTAAATCATTCTAACATTTTCTTACTTCAAAAACAGCAGAAGCACTAAAATTCTCTAAATTTTCTCATGAGCACAAAATTCCAATTAATAGTAAACAACACTTTACTATAATTTATTTTGAATCACATAATCATAATTCATTTTGAATAACATTTTCTCATAATTTAATTTAAATGATCATAACAACACTTTACTATAATTTATTTTGAATCACATAATCATAATTCATTTTCTTAGCTTGACAATTTTATAGTTGCACCTACAGCCCACCCAACAACCTTAGAAGGTAGTTATATTACATTTTGCATAATTCAGATCCTTTCTAAATTTTTCCACTCTCAGCCGAACACACTAACACTGGACTCATACCACCTGTTTCCAATTTACAAGATCTTATGAAACATATTTAACATACAACAAAAAGGATATGGATTTGGTAACAAGTTCCCTTATCTGAAATTTTTCAAGCATACATTTGAACGGTCAATCCATACTAAGCCCTTATCACATCACCTAAATTATAAAATTTTCTTGTTATGCATTTATCAATTAATAGCACTTAGAACCCGATTCTATTTACCCTCCTTATAGCTAGAAATGGAAAAATAATATAAAAATCAATCACACTTCATCTAGACCAACACATATTTATTACAATTCATAGTTTGTCAGTTACTCAAGATGCCTAAAATGTATAGGGGAAGTAGCACCAGTATGATTTAGTTGCAATATAGCTTAGGTTCACACAAATTTAAAAGTTGTTAAAACTTAAAAGTCTGGTGTTTGTTAACATTTAACTATATTCTGTTCTGTTAATAAAACTAGCATCAACATCTTTACTTTTAGAACAAAGGAAGATTTAGATCAAATTAAGTAAATACAACACAATGAGTGACCCTCTAAGTTCAAGTACAATTCCAATTACAACGGTAAAGTGGTCGACGCCCTCAAAATATTCTGGCTTTATCACTCCTCGGTTCTCATAATATCTATCGTACATCCAAAATATTACCGCGGGAATCATTTTTTTCCAGAAATCCTATGTGCATGTTACACAAATTATGGACATGAACTTAATAATTTTAATAACTTAACTGAATGCATTACGAATTAATTCCACACAAATATTTGTCAAACCGTTCTACAACATAGGCCCTCCAATCTCCGCAAACAACACATAATCACCGTTGCCAGCACATCAATTCAAACAATGTCGGAAAGTAACGCTAAGCGTTCCTTCCCCCAGTCCAGCCATACAACTCCAATCCTACAAATCTATCCTAATAAAATAAGTCTCTATCCTAGTACCAATAAAGTTTAAGACATACCTAATTGCCGTTGATAATTGTTTGATCAATCCTTGACACAATCCTTAACTCCTTAGATCCTCAGCTCATTACAAATTAAGTGGTGGTGACACATCCTTAGCATAAGTCATGGCAACCAAAAGAAATGAAATGTTAAATAAACATAGACAATGTTATGAAATTAACATATATTTTGTGGGGTGCAAAGGAAAGAACAGAAGCAAGGAATATGTGGCTTTAGTGGTGGCGGCGCGGTGGTGTGAAAAAAAGAAAACAATAGCTACCCACAATGCAAGACAACATACCTGTAGCACGAAGGTGGAGCGGTGGTGGCACGGTGCTGGCGCGGTGGTGGCACGGTGGTGTTATGGTGGTGAGTGGGGAAGGAGAGAAGGGAAGAGAAAGGAGAAAGAAGGAGAAAGAAGTTGCTGTAATGAGAAGAAAATAAAGGAAATTCGCTTAAGTATTTTTCTGAAAGATTACCGTCGGATTTATCCGATGGTAACCAGTGAATTCTAACGGTAATAATATAAAATAAAACGCATCGTTTTATTAAACACATTACCGTCGGTAATTACCGACGGTAACTTGATTCCCAAAAACGATGTATTTTTATTCATAAAGTTACTGTCGATTCTAAGCAACACCGACGGTAACCCCATTACATGGCGCCAACATTTTGGAGCCAAAATGAAAAATTTTAAATAAAATTTTTACCGTCAGTAATATCCAACAGTAAAGGCGGCTATTACCCATGGTAATGGACATATTGCTTTTTTTGTTTCCGCGAACCGATTACCGTCGGTAAAGTGGTAAATGCCGACGGTAATACCGTCGGAAAATAACCGACGGTAATTTTGAGACGGTAATAGTCATATTTCTAGTAGTGCTAGTCGTTGTCTCTAAACGGAAGGACACGAGTTCACCTACAAGATTTAGAGATTTAAAAAGAGTTAATGACTTGGTCTTTGATAAATGTCTTGGTGCCTAACTTGGTCCTCAAAAAAATCAAAGTGTCAACTTAGTTTCTCAAAAAAAAAAAATTTGGGTCAATTTAGTCTCTTTGTCAATTTTTTTCAAGGACTAACGTGGACAATCGAAAAAAATATTTCAGGAAATAAGTTGACCCAATTTGTTTTTTAGGGACTAATTAAGTTGAGATTTTAATTTTTTCAAGGACCAAGTTAGATTATAAGACATTTTTTAGAGACTAACTTGGACGTCAACTCATTTAAAAATCATTTGATCTTTTGATAAATTTCCTCACAAGTTGGTAAGGAATCAACTTATGTCCTAAAATAACGTGATTTCAATTTTTGTTACTGATGTGAGAGTCACTTTAGTGGGTGATCTACAAGTGCCCCTTAAGCACTAAAAGAGTATAGAGGCGTGCCCTAATATTGATGGGATGACTGATGATGAACTCCCCTAAACTTTTCTTAAAAAGAAAAAACCTGTATCTTTCGAAAGGAGGTATTTTGGGACTCCCTAAGGAGACATTTGGTATGAGGTAATGTGCATAGATTAGATTACCAATAATCTTGTAATTAAATTAACTAACAATCCAAGTTGACATGTTTGGTTACGCAACATTGCTAGTAATGTGTAACGGACCTAAGGTCCAAATTAGGAATTGACCTAATTAGTGGAGCCAAACTTAGTATAAATAGGGAGAAGGGAATTACATAGGTAGAAAATTGGTAATTGGTTGATCCTACCCTCTCTCTTTAGAATTTCTTAGTCTCTCTTGTGGATCATCTTCCTCCTTAAGAAGGTTTTTCACCTCTATCCTATCTTTCAATTGTAGTTCTTACACCATATTACTGAAAATATACAAAAAAATACAGCATTATTCCCCCTAATCCGTCTATGCCAAATTCACTTCATTACAAATGGTGCTTTCATTGAACACCATGCCGGCGGTTACCGCTTCCCATGGTGGTAACGGTCCAAAAAATTACTTTGCAAAAAATTTGGGACGCTCTTTATCGTGCGCGGGGGGAATCCATCGAATTGCACTTCAAAGTGCCTAAGTGGCTTGGACTCATACGCGCGAACCCAACTCCATTCTCAACTCTTTTTACCAATATAACAACTACTAAAGATATATAAACATTTAAAAGGTTTGTGATCTAACAATGTGAGACTAGAACTTTTGAAATATGAGTTAGCTTCATTTTGATTCACTCTCTCTAAGGCAACAAGGCTTGAAAGTATGATAGAGAGAAATATAAGCTTCATCTTCAAATTAGCTTGGCTAAGAATTTTTATTTGAAATCATCTGTACACAAACTAATGCAAAAAATTTAAAGGCTCTTTAGTACATCCAATGGCAATCATGAGTATAAACACGTTCAAAGAATAAGGTTGCATGTATTATTTAGAGTTGTGTTATTTCCAATGAAATCATATCTATTTATATGTTATGAACATAATAAAAAATATAAAGACATAATCAATTTAAATATTAAATTAAATCAAACTAAATCAATCAAAAATATATACTACTAGAAAATCGACTATTAAATACACTACTATTTTATGCTTTCTATTTTTCTATTTTAAGATGGAACTTTCACAGTCAATTTTTCGTTGGCTATACGGTGGCGCAAGCTCCGCACAAGCAAGGCGCTACCCAAATAGCATTTTTGTTTGTATACACTAAATACTACTACTACTTTTAAACGTCTTGGGAGAACGAGACCAGTCAGAAAGAAGTGAAACACATAATACAGCGATAAAGATAATAAAGGATAGCTGATTGTGAATCACCTTTTAAATGATGTCACCCAAAGTGTTGGTTTATCCCATGGCGTGCACATATACTAGAGTCCTTTTCCAAGTTCAATATATATATATATAATGATTAACGAGTATAGTTTTGGTGTGTCGTATTAACCACCAACTGACGTGATTCATCCAGCGGTGGAATTTCAGGACAATTGGGCTTAATGAGGAAGGCATCTATGTATTGAAAGATATGAAATGAGGGTTGCCGGCAACGACAAAGCTGGCCAGCCTTTTTGGGGGTCCAGGGAATCCCATCAAACTCAATATTTTTTTATTGGAGGTTGCAAGTGACTTGAATTGGTGCAGTTAAGAGAAGATTTTTGGGTACAAAATAATAGAATTTGTCAACGGGGACGTCTCACGTTTAATTTCCCCTGTAAAAAAGTATTCTGGTTGGTGTGGACACATTCTATTTGTCTCAACCAATTAGGGTGGTGAGTGGTGACCACTTTTCAATTTATAATGACGACCCCTTCCATGCTTTTCCTAGCTCTCAACCCAAAGTGCCTCTCGAACAATCATTTATCTCCCCCCTCTAAGGACACCCTGTTTTTATTTAAATGTCTGAATGAACTGGCAGCATCTTTGCTTGAATCTTACGCCCTTTTATAAGTGCCCTCCACCTTGTATGTTTTACACTTGTTTGTTAGCTTAGCTCTCGAGGGATCTTGTCTTGATTTCTCGGGTTAAAAAGCTTCTAAAATGGGGAGACAGCCTTGTTGTGATAAGGTTGGTTTGAAGAGAGGTCCATGGACTACTGAGGAAGATCATAAGCTCGTGAGTTTCATCCTCAACAATGGCATCCATTGTTGGAGAATGGTTCCCAAGTTTGCAGGTACGTGTATTTTCTTAAAAGTTGTTTCCACATTTGATTTTAGAAAAATGCTATCTGCACATCAACTTTGTCGTAGACATCATATATTTGTCACATCATGAGGTCACCACTCACACAAATAATGTGAGTATAAACCCCATGATGTGTGTGAGAGGAGAAACATGTCTTTTAAAATTGATATACAAATAACACTCACTTTAATTTTATAACAAAATATCCGTTTTAAAACCAGCACTTTGAAATTGTGATCTTGAATTTTTTTTTTGACTTCTACGTAACATTTTGAAGTGTGACATCAATTTTATTGTTTGTGTGAAATAAATAGCGGCGATGTCTCAAATTGATAAAATTGGCAAGAAATCGCACCAAATAATAAAATTGATTTCAAATTCAAAGTGCTAGTTAGATTAAATTAAATTCAAAACATTTTCTAGACTAAATTAACGCTAACTTAAAAATGTTTGGACTATTTTTTACTTTTGATTCTACTTTGTTGCAAAGGGGTATCTGACTTGGTTCATCTTGCATGGTGGTGAAGGTTTGCTGAGATGTGGAAAGAGCTGCCGACTGAGATGGATTAATTATCTAAGGCCAGACCTCAAGAGAGGTGGCTTTACAGAAATGGAAGAGGATCAAATCATTCAACTACATTCACGCCTTGGTAATAGGTACAATACGCTTTCCTGAATTGTGTATGCGATGAAGCATGTGATATAATGTAGGGCTGTCAAATGGCCTATACGGACGAGGCAAAAAATATGCTTATTTTTAAGGTCTGGCTCGTTTATGGTCGGTTAGCGGGCTTAAATGGGTCGCCCGCTAGCCAGTTATTTTTTTTTTAATTCAAAAATTCAAAAAAAAAATTCAGAAAAATAAAAAAATTAAAAAAAATTTATTTAAAAAATTAAAGAAAATTTCACGGGCTCATGGGCTGGTCCGTGGGCCAAACGAAACCGGCTTAAAAGGGCCGGTCCAAATTTTTTTCAAATTTTCGCGAGCCTATTTTTTGCATGTAAATTGCGTCCATTTAACCGGGTAAACGGACCGGGCCCATTTTGACAGCCATAATATGATGCTAAGTCTAGTCCTTATTTAACAAATACATCATTGGATGCATAACATATATTGTTTTCTAACACAAAAAAAAAAAAAAATTAAAAATACTTTCAGGTGGTCTAAGATTGCTTCACATTTTCCTGGGAGGACAGATAATGAAATAAAGAACCATTGGAACACAAGAATCAAGAAGAGGCTGAAGGTCCTTGGAATGGACCCTGTGACCCACAAGCCAATTGACCAAAAGGAGCAACACACTGATGACGAGGACAGAAGCAGTAAGACCAACCTGCAGCCAACTGTTTCCGAAGGGTCTCAACAAAATGTAGAAATTATCAAGCCCTCGGACAAGGACTGCACCGAGGAGATGACAAAACCAGAAGAGAAGAGAGATGAAAACGAGATGGCTTGGGACCGTACCCCTGAACTCTCAAACAATTTTGAAATGCTATGCTCAGAGCTGGAATTGGGATCACGGATGGGTCAAGAAGCCAACAACACCAGCACTAGTTCTTACTCTAGTTCTTCTGTTTCTCTGGATGATTATACTCACTTTTCTATGGGTGAATCCCCTAATTACCCTCAGGAAAATTCCTTGCAGAAATGGGTCGAAAGCATGGATTCCATTCTCTCATGGGATGGCTTCAATGCCCTTGACCATGATATTTTCATCTAGGAGAATTAATAAGCAACACAACGTGCCCACATTTCGTAAGTAGCCGCTACCTTTACTGCCAGAAGCAAAACAAAAGAAAAACGTTACGGCTGACTGATGATTAACTTCTATCCTTGCGTTTTCTTGTTCTGTTGCATTGATGGTTAACTTTGTTAATGGGATATTGATTTTTCATGTTAAGTGGGATTGCATTTTTTTTTATTTTTTATAATTGCATGTTCCTTCAATATGTTGCTTGATTGAATTCCTCTCAAAACGATTTCACCCTCCAGTCACCACATTTGCGGCTAAAGGAAAGTTAGCTGGGGTACTAGTACGGGTTACGTGATACACTACCTAGCGTAATATGTGATACGGGGTAGTGTAACACCCCTAACTAGCGAGCTTACGCTTAAGTCGTAAATCGTGCTTGCTAGGTTGTTATTTACTTGGTGGGAATACTTATAGTGCTTCATCACTTTTTAAAAAATAGTATTCTACCCAAAATATAGACTGATTTAAAATTTTCTTAATCTATTTTAGTTGTCTTGAAAATAGGAGCCTCGCGTGGGACGAGTTATATAATATAGACTATAGGATCTTGCGTATAGAGCGTGACTACGACAATCATAACAGAATCATCCTACAATTAAGTAGATCATGCAACCCAAACGGTCCATCATTCACATCAACACTTAGTTTACATATATCGTACATAAAAGTTACTGTACATATGTCATCGTTTACATATGTCATACGTAAAAGTTACTGTACATATGTTATTGTTCTAACGCAGCGACAAAGTATAAAACTAACAAAATGTCACGTGAGACTAGGCAAAGGAAGCTGCTGCCTCGGCATTACTCCTCTGAGTCGTCGTCCGGGTCCTCGTCCTCCTCTTCCTCCTCCTCTAAGTCCATTTCCATGGGGTCTTCATCCTCCGAATCCTCTGCGGTGGCTCCAGGGGAGTCGAGAATAGGTGAATCATCATCCTTCTCATCCTCCCATGAAGTCTCAGGAATGATAAACCACTCTCGGTGCACCGCAGATGGCCCTGCCTCTGCGTCATGGGTTCGTGGAGTGAGCTGGCGTCGAAGGGGCGGGCTGACTAGTTTTCTTGCTCCCCGACAGTAGAAATAGGGCCGATGTGGAGGTAGCAAGGAGTTTGGATCGACCTCTACATCCTTTTCGTACGGAGGACGCTCGTCCTCGTCGACGTCTAAGAGGATTGGTGTGGCGGGCAAGAGTCTGAGACTCAAAGGTGGACTGGGGTATGGCGCAGTTACTGGCGGAGAATGACGTGGGGCTCCAGCCAGCGAGTACGTGCAAGTCTCCATGATGACCTCGGAGTTGGGGTTACGCAGTCGGACCCTGCTCAGTAACGTTGCCTGACCTATCGGTGATGTACTCATCGAAGCTACCTGGAATCACGAGCGAGTGGGGGTGAGAACATTGCGTCCTCAGTGGAAAACTCTAAGCCAGTACAAATCTTAGTTAACTTGATTATGATCCAGGCCGCTTTGGAGGTCTCTAAGTGTCATGCATCATTAATCTTCCTATTTTATTCTTTTCTAATCTAGAGAAGCTTTACCTATTTCACTAGGTGTTGGGAGATTCTAATCTTTTGTCTTATGCTTAATCGAGCTTCTCTTTACTTATTCCCATCGTATATATTGTATATCGAATAGAGGCGGTCTCTTGGAAGACCTACGACCTTATTTACTTTACATACATTCATTACATAGATACCATGCATAGGAGGAAATGGGAATTCTCTTACGCGCCTTAGGGTCGCGTCCTTCTTGTTGCGTTACGCCCATTACTCTCTTTTGTAGTCCGTGGGATCGTCATCTCCTTGCGGCTACAACCTACTTTGTTTCCGTATCGCTGACAACCAGGCAGTGCTGTTATCTGAGTGGTAGCCAACCACGAATGCATGAAAGCATATTACATTGAGCGGTGATAGAGAATTAACCATCCTACTCGGCGAATGGTGAGGGGGTCCACTCTCTCAGGGAAGCCAGGAGTTGGCTCTTTACTCCTCAACTTCTTCCTAACTCCTTTTTAACTTTCTTAAGGGTCACACTTGGGAACACCCTTTTCTTTTAGACGTCATGACGTAATAGCTTATACCTTAAATTACTTTGTTACTTTATTTTCTTGATCAGGACGAAGCTTGCATTCAGGTATGTGCCTGCGTTTCTTGATCATAAAATTAGTCATTCTTGCTAGATTGACAATGGGCTTGTCATGCTTGACGTGCCAAGAGAGTGGGATTCCCTGTTAGATAACTACGTACTTTCTTCAAGGTACACCGACCCTCGGTGGCCGGAGCCTTCTTAAGAGCTTCCTTTTTCCCTAAGATTTCTTTATGATCTTCTTAACATTTAGGTGATAAGTTACTAGTTATCTATGGTCGTCCTAAATCCTAACGACAATCGAGTCCTCATGATGCATAAGTATCAATACAAGAATACATGCTATGCATGTGTGTATACTTTTCTTGCATAAAGATTTCCAACCAATCAAATATCTAAGATGCATGCCTTTGGTGTTATCAAGCATGAATATCATGGATAAGATTCCATACTTCTCATGCCCTTATATCATTTTTCATAAACATGAGTGAGATAGTATTGATCGAATGATGTGGGGCCGTGGGACCCTTCTCAGGACGCTCAGCCACTGATTAAGGTTAGCTTAGTACCCTAGGATTCCCCAGGCCACTCAGCGCTCTACCTTGGTCGCTCAACGCCCACAGGGCACGCCCGCGTTACTTAGTAATCTTAATCCAAGTTTGCATGGGGATTTAGGTTTCAGGCCGCTCAGTGCCCTGGATCCAAGATCCTTTACCACGTGATTTTTCCACTGCCATGCATGCTGAGGTCTCTAAAATTTCTCATGCCGCTCAACGGGCCACTTTGGCTGCTCAACGCCCTGGGCGTATTCAGGGTCACAGCTTCGTGGTTGTCACCATTTTTCTCATTTCCATCAAAACTTTTCCCATGTACTCCTCTTAAGGCTTCATCACATAATTCCATCCATCACTACTCACCTGTTTTCAACCTCTAACACCAAAGCACATGCATGTAACATTTTCAACATATATGAGATTTACATAAAACCACATAACACTATATATTCACACACAACATTCAAAGATCACCAAGAAGGTGAGTAGGCTATGGTTACCCACTTCCTAAGAACTTTTGTTGATGGTGAGGGTGGTGAGAAGAAGCTTCCACGAGTGTGTAGCTTTTTCTTGCTAATTTCCAACTACGGTAGCGTAACGACAAAGTGCACGAACGGAACATATTTTAAAGAGAGCAGATGAATGAAAATTGGAAATCGTTGGTAGCCCCTGAAGGGATATGTATAGCCTCCAAGTCTGGTGACCTTGGGCCAATTTTGGCCAAAATAAAAGAAATTAGAAAAAAACGGATAATTCATATGTCATGAATAGTGACATTTTCTTTTTGGAAGATGATAGCTTTGGTTAACTTGTTGACTTGGCTTGTGAGGGTAGAGTGTGTGTGCTGTGGGTGAGGAAATTTGAGGCCACGGCCATGTGGCCAAATTTCGGTCTCATTTGATCGTGTTTGGTCGTTAGTTGTCTGGGTACTTTGTGTACGGCTGTCCTAAATATATTTTGGACACACCATCGTGATTTACTAATTTTCCCAATATGAAATTTAAGTTAATCTAAGGTGTTCATAAATTTATTTTCAAAAGTGTTCTTTGCAGATAACTTTGATACATAATTAAATTCCGGTGACAAAAGCTAATTAATTCAGTTTCTGCAAAATTTCGCGAAACTGCGAACTATTACCTTTAATGATGTTTTTAGCAGAAGAATTTATATTTTCAACTTTCTAACTTACATCAATGGCTTATATATTTATTTATCTTTCGAAATCTTTACTAAGAAAAAAGTGGGAAGTTACATTTCACTCTCCTTAAAAAAATTTCGTGTATTCATTTGTATGTAACAATGTGTCGAGTCACTTCATCCACTGTTAAATGAGATTCCAAAAAGTGTGAGTTCTATTAAGATCCCATCTAATGGTGAATGAGATATGAATTGAGTTCAAATAACATAACTATAGCTTAATTATGTTCATTTCTATGTTTTCATTTGATCTTTTGCCACAGCCTCAAGTAAGGAATTGAGCTGTTTGACAATAGAAAGCTAGCTGCTTAACAACAGAAGTCTAGCTACTTCATCATATAGATACAAATTACTATAAAGAATGACGGGCTACAATCCTTAATTATGCAACAAATTTTATTGGTGCTCCAAACTTAATGGTTCCCCAGGTTGGTTTTGATAATAATATCAATCAATGAGAAGATTCATATAAATTCTGGAAAAGATCTTGTCTCACACATTCTCCGGTGGTGCTTGATCAGAAGTGCTGACAAGGTGCTCTCTGACTTGATCATCATGTTCAGGAGAGGCCACCAATTTGGAGGCCTTTTTAGAAGGATACAACACATAATGTTGACAGATGAAAACAAGGTCAAAGACTACGGATACCTGCAGCGGTGTATTCAATCAAAAACGATGTCATAGAAGTCTGAAGCAGTGGTGATTGACTAACCTAATGAAAAAACATAAGCTACCATAAGCAAGCAGCGTCCTACATCTATGCAAAATGTATAATTAGATTCTCAACACTACCTACTATTCTGTTCGAGTGGTATGATGCAGCTCTAATATCAATAAATTTATTTTCTTGACCAACTTAAAATAGTATTATAAATCTATGATTATATGAAATTAAAACCAGAATCAGTACTAGCACCACTACTGGATGCAAAATATATGAAAAGTAAAAAAAGACAAAACAAATAACTACAACTTCAGAATGAAGTGAAGTACTTCTCAGGAGTCGAGAGATTTTTTCATACCAGAGATAGCAACACTTTTCCGACATTCCCGTAGAAGTTGACCCATGAATCTGGAAAGATGGCATGTAAAATATGTTAATGTGAAAACACAGAATCAAATGGTAAGACATATCAATAGCAGAGACAACAAACCTTGATCTACTGATTGCACAACCATCTGCATATAGTTTGCTATCCCTCCAGAAAAATCAAGTAGAATGTTACCAATGCTGAAGCCATCAGTACTTTTCCTTAGGAAGTTCATGATTGCCTACATTCATGACACGAGTTATTAACAGGAAATGGGTTGCTAGAAGTTGTGAAATGTATCTGATCTCTTGATAAAGTAGGTTCTGCTAACAACCTTTAGTTTGAAAAGAGAAGAAAAAGGTATATCAAGAATCATCTAAAGAGAAAAGCAACACATAACTAAATTCGAAACAAATCCTTACCTGGGGAATGTATTTTATACACGTCATAAGTACTTGAATTGTGCTGCAGCAATAAATTTAAAGGAAAAGTTAGAAGGAAACTAAATCACATCCCTATGTCAAAGCATTGTGAAACCATAGTAATGGGCGGTGGATAGGGGAGCCCAAATATACTTGCACAGACTAAGGAAAGCTGATATTTTCTGACTAAGATGACAAACATAGACTGTAGCACTACAGCAAGAGTGGGTCTGTGTGGTTCAAAATACAGCGAGACTATAAATTTTGCACTAAGATAACACAACCGAGAAGTCTGAAGTGGTATAAACTAAGAGGCCAACACAAAACAGAATGCAATAGTCCGCCTGACGGTTTGATCACACAATAATAAATGAAGGACGAGTGAAAATGGACAATACTTCAACAACAACTAAGCTTTTACCCATTAGATCAAGCTCACTAAATAGGTCAAACCACGCCATTTTTTTCCTGTGGTAGACCACGTCTTTCAATAAGCCTAAAAAAAAGACTGACTAACTTACACCAAAAAAATGAACTATTGTAAATACACAAAACGCTCTGAGATGTTAGTTCAAATTTCTGTAGGAGCCTCATATAAGATCAATAATTCAGCAAGACTCTCAGATTAGAACTTAGTCAAAGCATCAATTTCATTTCTGCAGGAGGCTCATATAAGATCAATAATTCAGTACTCTAAGATTAGAAATTAGTCAAAGCACCAATTTCATACGATCCTTATAACCATGTGATGACTAAAAATATACAGATCAAACCATCATTATTTGCAAAGCATCAAGACTGAGCACTTCGTCACCTAAATTATTGGAAAATGAGAAACAAGCTTTCTCCTGATGTGCAGCAAACACCGCAGTTGGAGGTGAACGAGGATGGTCTCAACAGTGCAATTAGAAAATTACCACATAGGATCTCTTATATTTGTAACAAAGTAAGATTCGATGATATCAAATTTCAATTTGAAAACTAAATTAAATCAGATATGGTACAGGTACATCCATGCGTATATTTTATGGAGTTAAATTGAAGGTGCGACGGTAGGAAACTGATGCAATTAACCACACAGACATACTTGAAAATGGAGAGAAGCCAAAGCCAGGAATGACTGGGCAAAGCAATAAAGAAACAAACTGCAGCAATTAGCCAAACAACAACGACAATTCCAATAGAAACTTTGGATACTTTCTGACTCCCACGCTGCAAAAGAAAATAAAAAATACGCTCAGCAAAATTACAAAATTCAATTCAAACCATCGAAAAATGCTCTCAATGAGAAGAAATATCCTTCTTACATCATAGATTGCGATCTGGAACAACGTGAATGCGGTCAGCAGAACAGCATGGATTGAGAAAGCAACATCATTTGCTGCCACTGGTATCATCTGAAACAGATAAATTTATAACAATAAGATTGTTAATTAAATGCCCCCTGCATCAAAGACTTCATGAACTCGATGCCTCCCTGCAGAAAACTAGTCCAAAATTGATCAGATACTAGTCCTTAAGTAATCAATTAGGTTAATAATTTTTATGTACACAAGAACATACACTACTTACATTCTTAGATTATTTTTTTTTTAGGTTGCTTGCTATCCAAGGCTTAGCCTGACAATGGCTGGTGAGTCTCCCAGCCGGACTAATTGCGTACACAAGATCTCAAACTCGGGACATTGCTTAAGCGACATCAAGCCACTTACCACTTGAACTAACCCCGTTAATATTCTTACACTATTTCAACATAAATGATTTATCCTCTTAATAAATCTTCATAAACATCTTCCTAACTACTAAATGAAGGAAGAATTGGTTATCCCAAAATGACCGATTGCATTTGTATTTTACTTCCTTATAGTTAGGAAATTTTTAGGAGGATATATCATTACTCCTCTAATGTCTAAACAAAAAAAAATGTAAAAGTTCAAAATAAACTTAAAAAGATGAGACAACAACTCACGTATAGATATTACAAGAATTGCCTATTTGTTTCGTTACCATATACCAATTATAATTATAAATACCCGACAATTAGTATTTACCCTGTTAGCATGATGGCAAAAAAGGAAAGAAAAGAAAAATAAAACAGTTAAGAAATATAGATGTATCGTTTAGAGAAACGAGTATTTCGCGGTATTTCGTTGAAAAGTCAAGATCTGATTCAAGTTGCTTTTGATGAGTGGAGAGCGGAGACAGAAACGAACCTCCCCATCACCGTATTTCTCGAAGTACTGGTTCTGAATAGCAGCACTGAAGTAGAGAGAGGCGTTATATATCAGATAGGAACTGTGCTTGGTCAGATTCAACAGCACGAAATCGAAGTTCAGCCCCACTACACTGAATTCCACCAAAGAAAAATAAGAAGAAAATAATTAAAACTGGGATGAAGAAGGGGAAAGGAGATGATGGAACAACGGAGGGGGGAAGGAACCTATTCCTGCGGAAATTCAAGATGACTTGAGGGTAGAAGCTGATGGACCAGGAAACGAAAGCGAACCAACCCAGAACTTCGTAGGTGACTTCGAGTGGAAGTGAATTCCATGATGCCATTTTTGCTTTGCTCCCTCTCTTTTCTTTTCTTTTTTTTCGGTTTCTAACCCACCAAATTCCCAAGACAAACAACCATGGCAAACTGCATTTATATATGGAAAAATTAATACGTTATCTTAGAGCGCATTTAAAGTATGATTTATAAACAATAATATCTATTATCGATTCTATTGTTTATTATCTATTTTTAAATAATAATAATTAATGGATCATAGTATTCTACGAGCACATAAAAATTACATTTCATTAAATTATCGTATTTCATTACATGATAATCGAATTGTTTTGAAATTAATTACTATCTTTAAAATTCATTAAAATAGGAATTAATTTTATTTTTTTATTAATTTATATTTTTACGCTTATTAAAATAAGAATTGAAATTTTTTAAAAAATAAGTTTTTGAAAAATTATATTTTTTAAAAATATACCTTATTTTTTGTGATTTCTTTTAAAAAAATATATTTTTCACAAAAAAATTTGTTTGAAATTTTTTTGAAAAAATCATTTTTAAAAAATTATTTTTTAAAAAAAATCATATTTAGAAAAAAATCATTTTTGAAAAAAATATTGGAAAAAAATATTTTTGTTAAATTTTTTTTCAAAAACAATATTTTTTTAAAAAAATGTTTTCGAAAAAGAAAATCTTTTGGAAAAAAAATACGATTAAAATAGTTTTTTTATAATGATAAGTTTGATTTGATGAATATTATAAAGTTTGTAAATTTAGTTAGTTAAACATAGATTTTATGTTAAAATGAATTCAATTCCAAGCAAATCCTTACAAAAGTGATAGGATTTCTAATGTAAGCAACTTGAATTCTCATGAATTTAAGAAATCAAATCAATGCTCTTTTCTTAAGATACCAAACATGAGGATTGTTGCGAACTGGACTCACGACCCTGATTGGGCCTCCTTATGAGCTCCATAGAGCATAGGTCAAAGGCCCATCCTACCTACGCAGACCCCATCCCCCGGTTAAAGCGAAAATTTCGGACCCATAGCGGAATCTCCTAATCGAGAGGAAATTTGATTCCATGGAGAGATCGCCGAAGAATTCAGGACCATGAACAAATCATCAACGCTAGTCCTATGACCCTGGAAGGACTCAATCTCAGGCATAAAAAGACTGACCTGTCAGGTATCACCTAAAACTCATATTTTGATCTTAACCATTCATATAGAGACTTGCTTGAGCATCAGAGTACTTGAAGGTACTTTCGCCGCTGCGCCGGAGACACACCGAGCAGTCTTGGAGTCCCTTATTGTTCGAGGAAACTTCATCTTGGTACATTGACATCGTCTGTGGGGACTTAACGACATCCCACATTTTGGACTATAGAACTTCTCCCCTTTGTCTCAATGCCACTAAAACTCACAAGAAAGACCTATTGTGTTGTTATATCAATGGAATAGTATAGAAATTTCAATCGGAACTTGGAAGCACTGCCCACCCCACTCACCAACCTGAAAATCCAATTCCCGAAGAAATACCACCACAGGAACAAGCCCCTCCAGCTAGCCAAAACCTCTAAGAGGAAGAAGAGGTGCCCCCACCCTCAGACTTGGCAACTGTAATATAAGGTCAAGCAACCAAAATATTGCGATTGGAGTTGGCCCTTCTCCAACTTCAATAGGTGGAGGATCAACGACAAAAGCATGCGAAAATCTAAGTAGCCACTGACAAATCCCGAAAAAAAGCAAAACATAAGCGAAAGGAAGTTCTCAAGCAGGCGAAAGATCGACAATGCCACCTCGACGATCTTAACCTCGAGGATGAGCATCAAAACATGAATATCACGCAGGATAAAGTGTTGGAGTCTGAGTTCAAAGCCTCCATGAACGACACAATGTGCCATTGATAGAAATAGACCATCAATGAGAAAAAGCCAAAGGAAAGGAAAACCACCCTTTCGTGAATGACATTCTAGACATGGTCCCCATGTACGGTTTTTTCCTCCAACTGACATGGAACTGTAAGACAGGGCCATTAATCCCCAACACCACTTGGATGCCTTTGGGCATAGGATGGTTCTCGACAGAGCCGCGAACGCCGTCCAATGAAAATTCCGGTGACCCTTTGGACAGGAGCCCTCAACTGATTCAATGCACTCCTGCCCAAGAGCATCCATTGTTTTGATGATTTGGCTAAGCATGACTTGGCCAACTTCACGGCAAGAAGGACAAAACCTAAGATGGTCGTAAGCCTCTTAAGAATAACCCAGAAAAGTGATGAAATTCTTTGCGAGTGCTTAGATCATTTTTAGAGGAAATATGCTCAGATTGATGACTTGCAGCCCTAGGCAGTATTGATAGGGCTAACAAACGGTCTTAAGAAAGGAAGGCCCTTCTCAAAAAATCTTTCTAAGAGACCTCAATGGAGCCTAATTGAAATACAAGAAAGGGCCAAGAGTATTTGTACTAGGATGAGGGAATGAAAGCGGTAAAGGACGACCCACCAAGGGACCCTAATGACGGACCTAGAAGGCACAATGGACGTCCATCTCCTCGTCAAGACTATCTGCGCACCCTCAAGGAAGGTTGATATAACACTTACATACCTCTCACAGGATCCCTCACTCAACTCTACAGGGAAATCCAGCACATAGAAGGTTTTCAAAAGCCTAAATCAATACGCTTAAGGCCGGGGATAGACACTACTTTGTTCTGTCATTTTCATGATTTCTATGGACATGACACCAAGGATTGCACCGATTTGAAAGACGAAGTTGAAAAATGGATACGTAGCGGGAGACTAGAACGCTTTTCAAGTCGACTACCATGTTTGGTCATCATTATCAAGATAAGGTCGCTTGATCCGATCTCACCTTAGGCGATCCATTAGTTATTCTTATCTTTGATATTTTCTCGTATTTTACTTAAATACCCTTTTCCTAAAACCTTGTATTTCCTTAAAAAAATTATTTTGATATAACATTATATAGTAAAGTTTTTTTTTTTGACACATTCATCTAATCAAAAATTTTTATTTGCATGATTTTTAAAATACCGAGAGAAATTGTCAACTATTTTGTATGATATTTTATAAGTTTAAACTGTAAACAAAATTTATAATGTGAAAAATGCATAATAATTAAATTCATTAGATATTTTGATAAAATAATAATAAAAATAGAAATGCATGAAGATATTGACCGGTTCACACATTCCAATAATTATACTGACTTGTTTGCATGTTGCAATGTTTCAAATCCAATTGCTGCAAGTTATCCTGAATCATTGGTAATGGCGAGACCGTATTCATATTTTGACGCTGTTACGGTCAGACATTGACAAGCAAAATAATCCTCCAGAATTGAAGGGTTGGATGTGCCAAGTTTATGGAATCGACCAATCGAGATCCAGGAGTAAAGTTAAAATAGAGGTGCGTTTATTTAGGCAATCTCCTATGTACGTAGGCCGTTTGTTTGGCATGGTGCATAAGGATTGATTATATAAGTTAATATTCCCTTAGTTTACTTTTTGTAATTGTTTTTAAAATAATTTTTTATGATTAATTATCATTTAATTAAATTAAGAAAATATTAAATGCATTATTTTTGTATTTATATTTTTATTATCTCTGATATTTTTTACAACACTTAATAAGTATAATACGTATTGTTTAAGGTTAATTTTGTTTACATACTCTTTATTTTCTTTATCTTAATGTTAATTAAATGATTTTATAAATTGTGTTTTTACTTTAAAACAAAAACAACAAAAAGTGGACCGAGGACTTCTTTGGGTCTATTTTAAAAATCACTTTAACTATTTTTTTTGTCTAAATTATTAGTTCTCGCTTTTAAGACAAAATTTATTATTATGTTTATAATTGTATTCCTAATTATTAGTCTTAAAAATAGAAACTTTTTGATATTATATCTATCTCTCTCTTAATTATGAAATACTTTAACAAAATTAAATATTAAATAAGGATATTTTAGTAAACTTACTCTTTAAATCACTATTTATTTTAGATTTTTTAAGACTCGTGTTTTTGGCTAGAGTGACACTTAAAATGTATTAGAGAGAGCACAATACACCATGACCATATCCATCCATCATTTGGTGCAAGCAACATATTGTATTAGCTTATAAGTTAATGAGCTCTTATACATCATTATGACATATAACTCTATCAAGCCTACGGCTAAAGGATTAGGTATGATTAGACTTTGTCGTATAAGTTTTTTATTTCTTCTCTCTCATAATTTAATATTTATTAAAATAATAATAAATAATTCAATATGTAAATAAATAATAATTAAAGTATTAATAATAAAAATATTAAATAATAATAAATAATTAAAAATATTAATGAATTATTGATAATTAATAATATTAATTAAAAATAACAAATATTAATAATAATAAATCAAAAATAATATTTAAGTAATAATAATTATTATTAATTAAAATCATAAATAGTAATACTAATAAATCATAATTTAAAATAATAATAAATAATAAATTAATGTTTAAAATATATAAATGATAAATATGTTTAATATAAATTACATTTTATATAATTTATATTTTAAATAATTAAATAGAATTAATTATATCAATTTTCAATTTATAATTAAATAACTAATACAAAAATACTTGTTATTATAACTTATTCTTATATTTAATTATAAAATAGAAAATTTTAAAATACATAATAGAGAGATTATTATGTATTTTTTATAATTATATTTGATTATAATGATAAATGTCATGTAACATAAAATGTATATAATTTTATACAAATAGACAGGAAATATTTAAAATGATTTCAATTAAAAAAAGTTATTTAATAATAATATTTGTTATTAATTTTTATTTTTTAAAATTTTTTTATTTTTATTATATATTTTATTTATTAAATTCATTTTTTATTAGAATTATTCGTTAAAATTAAATAATATTACTATCTTATACAACATCTTATACAATGACATATCAAATACTACATAGTATTAAAATTAGGTTTTATATAATCAGGCCTTATGCAATCAGTTCTTATGCAATCAAGCCTTATGTATTCTAATGAATATTAATATTATTTGGTTGAAGTTTATAGATTAATATTTTAGCATATTTACTATCTTTAATGTATATGTTTTACCCGAAATAATTCCGGGGAATTACTTGGCGCAAATGCAAAAAATTGTTTTAAGGCGGAACAAGCGATTACGAGTTCTCGGTAAAGAACAGAGGCGTGAATCTAGAATGCAAGAAGTGGATAATTGAAATTGAAATATTTTATTGATGATCATCGGAAAATGATTCCAGAATACAATACCCTTGCGAAAGCAAAGGATTAACGCGTAAGTGATAAAAGAAGAGACAGTAAAGAATTAGGAACTATGAAGTACTCCTACTGAAGCAAGAAGTAAAAATGCAGAAAAGTAAAGGGAGATGCCATATATTGGGTTTCCACGTATTGTTGCTGCCGTCAGGGGACTTATGTGAGTATTTGGTAATCAATGCACCACCCTTGATTCGTCCCCAGATGTAACATCCCACTATTTCCCTAAGCGAAATTTCCTCGATTTACTGTTCGTAGAGCATCCTGTATAGGTTAATATGCAGAAATTAATAGAAATTTATCTGTTTAGCTTCTCGAAATTCTGATGACGCTCAAATAATCCCTCATGACCCTTAGAATTTAGTGGAAAAATTAAACCGTCAGAAAAACAGAGTTCCGTTCACTTTCGGACGATTCCGCAGACACTAGAACAGTCCCGTTTAGGCCCGTTTAGCCAGCTGAACTAAGCGGTGGGCTCCAATCTTGGGAAACCATACCTTATGGGGGAAAAGATGGTAAAACCCCTAGAGCAACCCCAAATTGTTACTAGGAAGCTTTGACGATCGCGGAAATGCCAGCGGAACGATCCCGTTCGGACATCGACTAGTGATAACAGGTCAAAGGTATCTGTGAAAAATACTTCTCCGGAGAAAAATTCACAAATGCCTTGAAGTAATTATACCTTTAGGTAGAGGGGAATTAGAGGATCGCGACGGTATAAACGGAATATTTTTCGGACGACCGTGCGTGACGCACCGGGACTGCGAACGACAAAAAACGAGCGAAACGGGACTGAGTGGGCTCCACACCTGCATTGACCACGTGATTGAATCTGATTCCAAGGAAAAATATTATAAAATTCAATTACTATTCATTGATTTGACCTTTGAATTATCTTTTGAATTAATTAATTATTAAAGAAAATAGAAAAGGGCATTTTGGTAATTTTGGCAAGGGGCAAAAGGATAAATTTGGGGGGAAGATCCTAGGCTATAAATAGCCCCTCCCATTCAGAAATTTTTGCAAAAAAATTTCAAGAGTGTGGAAACTCTGCCCAAAAATCGGTCGGTTCGGGAACTCTACTAGAACACCGCTGGAATCAGGAAACCGGTTCAGGAGGCGACTCACCCAAGGATCCCACATGTCTTCCACCCTCTCCAGCCTTCTTTGCAGCCTAAGAAAGTGGGTAAACTTGATTTGCTCCTCTCCTTGGAGCTTATGTTTGTTTATGTTTGTTTTGATGATTGTGTAACTATGATGTTTTATGCTAGAAACGCTATGCTAGGACTTAGGAGATGATTCTGAAGGGTCTTGTGACCTGGACTAGATAGGATTTTAATGGTTGGAAAATGTGTGAAAACCCCAAGAAGGATCCATGGACAAAGGAGGGAGAGAAAGGAAAGAAAACCATGCATTCTGTTTCAGTCTCGCCCAAGTACCACTGAGCGGCCCCAGGCGCCGCTGAGCGGAATGCATGAGAAAGCAAATTTTTAAAACGTGAACCCCAGAGCGTTGAGCGGCCAAAGGATCCGTTGAGCGACCTGAAGGTCACTGAGGATGAGGATGAAAAGATATTTTTGAAAACCGGGCCCAGCCCGCTGAGCGAGATGAGTCACCGCTAAGCGATACAGCTTTGACCACTGATTGACGAGGCTCTGATCGCTGAGCAGATTAAGCTCAGACCGCTGAGAGAACAAGAGGTTCCGCTGAGCGGCCTGAGACTTAGTTATTTTTACGAAAACAAGATTTATGAAGGTTGTCCTAGACACACATTTCCAACACTTATTAAGCTAAATGAGATGCATGAAGTATGTTTATGATGATGAATGATGAACTTTGCATGAAGTATGTTTATGATGATGTATGATGAAAATTTCATGAGGTATGCTTAGGATGATGTATGTAGAACATTTCACGAGGTATGTTTATGATGATATATGTGGAACATTTCATGTAGATGATGTATGAGTAGAATGAGTATAATGTCATGCATCATGAGGACAGGTTGTCATTTAAGTGTTAGGACGACCTTAGAGAACTAGAGGTTAATCACTTAATACGTAAATATTATAATTGAACACCAGGGAATAAGTATGTAGTTATATGATATGAATCTTTTCTCTTGGCACGTCTACGGACATGCCCTCACCAGTCCCAAAAGGGTGGACCGGTTAATGAGGTTAATGGCATGATGATGAGATATGATGAAATATGATGAGAAATGATGATGAGATATGATGATGAGATATGAGTCCCTGCTTGGTTACGTCAAAAGGGTACAAACCCCCACCTCCCTATTTGTAGGAAAGGTAGCCCACTTGATTAGCGATGATGAACACTAGACCCCATCGGTGGATAGCAACCACTCTAGTGTGAGCGCAGCCGGTTCATAGTGAAGATGGGAATAGAAGTGGTTGTAGCCGTAGGCCACGACTACATGAGCACGAGACCGATGTTATAAGAAGGCCGCTACCCCAGTTCACTAGCCCAACTGGAAGCGTAAGAGATCCCCATGTTCCCCAAGTATGAGTACATGATGAATAAGTTACATGAGTATATGATGAATGAGTTTATGATGCATAAGTATATAATAATGTAGGTATGCTATGTAGTCGTCAAGAGAACGCTCGAGACGGCCTATGTATGTACGCGAAGTAAAGATAATGAGCACGAGAATGTAGCTAAGAAAGATTAGATCCCCCAGTCACATAGTAAAGTAGATAAAGCCGTTCAGGACTTTAGGCCAGATAATAATCAGTAGGATGTTAGTATGCATATTCACTTAGAAACACCTGAGCGGCCTGGTTCATAAGAGAGTAAAGAAGTACCCCCACACCAAGGTTAACCACTGAGGATGACTGTTCTTACCCCCACTCGCTTATGCTTCCAGGAGCAGGCGAAGATTATGAGAGCCGCGAGGAGCCCTATGAGGAGCCACATGAGGAGAAGTGATGGCCTGAGGACGGATTAGCAGAAGACCATTCTTTTTTATATATATTTTGATATGTAGTTCAATGTATTTGGCTTGTATATGTACCCTATTATGATACTCTGTTAGTTGTAACTTGTGATGGACCAAATACTTGTTTATGTAATTATGTATGCCAGTAATAACTATCACTCTTAAGCTTAAGATCTATCGTTTGTATTATATGCTTTGATTCACACGCGGCTCATACTTTGCAAATAAAGTAACAAATAGAAAAGTTTTAAAATGGTCCATATTTCCCTTAACCTGGTATTTTTGAAAGATAATAAAGGACTATGAGTAATCCCCCAAACGAGCAACAACCTAATGAGCATTGTGTACTACTCGAGGATATGCAGTTAGCTAGGGTGTTACACCAAAGCCCTCTATTTATATAATTCTGAGGCCTCTAACTGTCATTCTCTCGCTCTGGTGATGGTTACCACTTGGCCCATTGTGGTCCGAAAAATCCGGACCAATTAAGCCACCATGCATGACACGTACATGCAGCGGTGGTTATTGTGTGTCCTTCATATGCGCGTCAAGCTCTGAAGATGGGTAGTTATTATCCTTCGTGCGCTACGTCAGATGGGAAGATACTTTTGTTATAAGAGATATCTGTTGATAACTGTTCCATCCCATAAGACTAGCTTTGAATTGTACCATATTTTTCTTGTCAAGTCTTAAACCATGTCGCAATCCTAGTTTTGTATAGGACTCTTGCTACTCTAGTGCGACCATCATCTTTTGGGTAACCTTCATACTTGCGACAGTCTAGACTAGGTACATTTTCAAATCCACTGGTCACAAAGTAATATTGTCGACATTTTTACTCTACTTGGCTAGCGACCTGTTAGGTGCCAAAAGTACGTGATTTCAACTATTGAAAAGGCACCTGTCTGCTTAAGTTTAATGAATTATCTGATTAAATTCCCCACTTTTGTAGGATTTATAAATATTCATGGATGCAAGATAAAAGATCAAAGAGAAATTTCACAGAGAAAGGAAACAAAGAGCAAAGGGGACAAAAGAAGCAGAAAAGCAAAGGCAGATGCGCCACCGCTCAGCGGTGGCAACTAAACCGCTCAGCGGCTAGCACGAAGAAACCGCTGAGCGATAAACCCAAACCTCTCAGCGGACCTTGCTTCAAGGTGAAGAAACTTAGCCGTGAAGGAAGCTCTGCAG
>QANU01086214.1:0-26156 GCA_003254905.1 Nissolia schottii | reverse complement strand
CAGTTGATATGTGCAGGAGTTGTAACACCCTAGGTAGCAGCTTATGCTTAAGTCATAATCTACGTCCTCTAGGTTGTTATTCGTCGTGTGGGAGTACTCATAGTCCCTAGTTATCTGTGGGAAATAGTTCTTTTATCTCAAAATATGGACCCCTTTTTTTTCTTCTTGCCATAAGTTACTTTTAGGTTTCAATTAGGAGCCATGCGCGTGGGAGCTATATCTTATGCTCGGTACGTGCGAATAACGAAACTATAGTAAAACCTGAAAACATCCATACACAGATTACAAAACATCGGGTCCATTAGCCATTAACTTACAGTTTATTTACAATTATACATACTTATTTGTACATACATATTAGTCATAGGAAATACATACAGTGCACTATTTAACACATATATACACATATACACAGTCAACCAAAAAGGGTGGCAGCATCAAGAATTAGCAAAAAGGTCATGGGAGACATCAATTGGTCAGGTGGGTCTTCCGGTATCACTCCTTCGAGTCAGGGTCAAGATCTTCCTCCTCCTCCTCCTCCTCGTCCTCCGGGGAGTCCTCGCTCATCGGGTCCTCTTCTGCGGGGTCGTCCGCTTCGGCCGAGGGAGTTTCTAAGGTAGCTGGCCAGTCCCTGTGCACGGTGGACGGACTTGCTTCAGCATCATGGGCGTGTGGGGTGAACTGCCGACGGTAGAAAAAGCAACTCGTTTCCGGGTTCCTCGGCGATAGAGTTGTGACGGAGGTCGAGGCGGCCATGAGTTTGGGTCTATCTCCACATCCTTCTCATAGGGTGGGAGCTCCTCTTCGTTCACGTCAACGAGGATGGGGTCAGCGACTAATGATCCAGGGCCTGAGGGGGCGGCTGGTGCTATCTGCAGCAGGCTGGGGCACCCTACGGTTATGTAGGTCTAAGTCTCCATGACATCCCCCATCTCGGGGGTCTCGGTGCCTAATCTTCCTGTGGAGGATCCTCGGCTTCTTCGGCAGAAGGCTCATAGTAATCACCTGGAGTCACAAGCGAGTGGGGGTGAGAACGTGCAGTTCCCAGTGTACAACTCTTGGCCAGTGAGGTCTAGTTAACTCGATTATGCTCCAGGCCACTCAGGAGATCTCTAGGTGTTCATGCAGACTGGACTCCCTACTGGTCATTATTTTGCCTATGATCCTGAGCAGCTTTATCCACTTTACTAAGTGATGGGGATTTCTAATCTTTTGACTTACTTAAGTATTCGCGTTTGTTATCTGTAACATCCCGCTTTCTCCTTAGCAAAAATCTCACTACATAAATGCCTACAAATTGTCATTGTAGGTTAAACCATTAGAAACATGAACTCTTAGGATAAAAGTGTCTGTAGAAATAATTCTGTTCGTTTTCATAAAATTCTGCAGACACTAGAATAAATCCTTTTTGTCATCCGGATACAATCACGTGTCTAAGGTATCTGTAAAATATATGGATATAGAAGAGAGTTCATAAATACCTTAGATTAACCTAGGTTCTTCCTTAAAAAAATTAGGAGAGCACAAGGACGTGATCAGAATATTTTTAAAATAACCATACACGAAGTATCGGCACCGGAAACGACAAAACCTTATCAAAAATGATCTGTCAGAGATCCTAATTCTTGGCCACAAAAATTGGCCGAGACACAAGCTTATACATGGCCAAGAAGGGTTCCATGTGGCCAAGCCAAGATTCAAACCTGAGTCATATAGTGACTCATGAAAATGACATTTAACATAAGACAAAATAAGGGCATTTTGGGAAATTTTCCCCAAGGGCAAATTGGAAAGGAGAATTCGGCCATGAGGCCTATAATACCCCCTTGGCTGAAATTTTAGAGCAAGACACAGACAACCTTGGCCAAACTCTATCCGTTTACACATTCAGTCATTACACTGTCCAAACCTTAACCCAGAGACATTCCCTCATAAAACCTAACTCAAGTATCTATTCTAGTAAGAAGAGCTTGGGAGCAACCAAGTAAGGTGAGATACCGCAGAAACTAGCTAGCAGCAAGTGCGAAAACGTGGGTAAACCGACACAATCACTGTCCATGTGATTTAAGATGTATGATGATGTTTGTGCTATGTTTTCTGCTAGATATATCTATGGTTAGGATGCCTTTAATGTGACCTTGGTGTATATATATGTTGTTGATGATTGTCTGGATCTGTTGGTGCTGTCTGTGATTCTATCAGAATTTAGGAATGCCTAAGATAGAAATAGGCATATGACACAATTTTGAAGGGAATTGTATGCTGAGATTTTTATCATGAAAAACTAATGTTATTTTTGCGTTCTACACGAAAAATTGAGTGGGGATATCAAGTTTCATGATTTTTGGAGTCCCCGATGAATTTCTCAGCAAACAGGCAGAAAACGGGATTTTTATGAAAAGGACAAAACGGGAATTTCACGTCTTGGGACTGAAAAACTGGGTTTGCTCTTGTTAAAAGCTATTCCTTGCACTCTTAGTGTTATATATATCTGTCTTTACAGCTTTTAGATTGTCAAAGAATCCAATTGCAGTATAGTCAGGTATAGTCGTTTCCACAGGGAGTTGGTAAAATGTCATTCTTGAATTTGTCAATTAAACAATAGAGTGGGTGAATTGGAATTTGGTTTTAAATTAAAGATAGGAAAGAGTGTATAAATACAAGATAAAATGATAACAAAGTAGAGGTTAGTTAAGAAGCTTGTTGGGTTTGAGTCATGCATAGTTTCTTGCATTCACAACTTAATGCCGATGAATTATCCTTCCCTTGATTTTTTGTCATCAGTTCTTTATCTTAAACATCTTTTTCAAGCATGATAAGATGATTAGGTTTGCTTTATTAAGTTGCCAATTTCTCGCACAATCATAACAAAATAAACCAACATTAATTCAGATGTTAAAGCGCTAAGAAACCCAATTCTATTTCTAGCAATTAAGTTTATTTGATGAAAGGGTTGCACTTTACTGAGACAGTTTTCACTCGAAACAATTAGGCTTATATTCAAGCCTTAGTTAACCATAGTAGACATTGAATTGTGTTCCACTTAATAATGTAGCTTTCACTTACAACATTAAGTCACAAACAACATTTAAGTAGTTGAACTATAGCTAGTATTAAGCACAAACCAATTCATGAAAATCAAGGAAATAGATAACACAAAGTAGCATGGATACAATTAGACTATAGCATTGATCACATTCCCAACAACAAGAGATTATAAAATCATCTTACAAGTGAGGCTCACAGAGGCAAGGTAAGGATCACTTACCATGGCACGTTCTCACGCCGTCATGACAAGGATCGCCGAGCTTTTCGATCCTCCTTGGCTTCTAACTTGGCCTCCTCTTTGTTATGACAGTAAACTATTAAAGTGCTTAAGATAAAAGAAATGAATTCTGAAGAGAAAGTGAGGAATATGAAGGTCTGAAAAAAAATGTTCTTGATTGCTGCCCCGAAGTCGCTATTTATAGTCAATTTCCGCGAGGGCCGCTCAGCAGTCTCAGCGCTCCGCTAAGCGGCGCGGCCTTCTGAAAGGTGGCTATGCTCTGACATTATCCTATCCCCGCTGAGCGGCGTGCAAAGCGCTGACCAGTATTAGTGCGGCTGCAGGGTGGCTTGCAGAGCTTGCTTCGTCTTCAAGTTACTTTACTTTGAAGTAAGGTCCGCTGAGTAGCCTTGGTCCTCCGCTGAGCGGTGGCTTTCTTTGTCTTTGCTTTGTTTTTCTTTTTGTTCCTTACTTCTTTCTCTTTTAGCTTTTTGATCTGCAATATTTTCATCATTTTAACCTATTTGTATCGTTGTTTTCTTTTTATGAATTTGTTTGCAAAATAGGGAGAAATTGTTTTGATAATATATGAATTAAAGAAAAACTATTATTATTTTTACTTGAAAAAGTATCAAAATATAGTACTTAACAACTCCCCCTAACTTAAGACTTTGTTTGTCCTCAAACAAAAGGTATTGGTTCTCAAAATTCATATGTACAAAACCAAGTTAACATATAAGAAGTTTTATGGACAAAACAATATGCTGCAATTCATCTTATAGTTCAAATGCAATGACCGAATGAGGTGCATGCTGCTGTTAGGGAAATTTGCATAATATGGAAAAATATAATGTTCATGATAGATGCAATGGGTCTTTATTAAATTCAATGTCTTTCAATCAAGGAAATAATCTCTCAACTTGTATGTAGGGTAAGTGTGTCACTCAACTGTCAACCAATGAATCGTTACAAATCAGATTTGTTACTTGTCTCAGGATTCTGAATAATTGCATGGTCAATTAAGGATCACAAAAGGACTTCATAAGGTTGTAATGAGGCTTGGGTTGTCAAAAGACTTTGGTTTTTCTGGATAAGAATTATTTCTTTTTAAGACAACACTAAAAACCTTTATGCCTTCTGTTTTTCTCTTGAGTTTCCTCCGCCTCTATTTTTACATCCTTTTGTTTCTTTTCCTCAATTTCTTTTTCTTTTTCTCCACTTTTCCTTGTTGTGGATTTTTGGAATCAACACTTAAAATCAAAACCTTTTTTTCTTTTTCTTGTACCTTTCTGTTCTTCCCTTTTTTTTTGGTTCTTGTAGACCATTATTTTCCCCCCTAACTTAGCTCTTTTGTCATAATCCCTAAATGCTCTCTTAATAGAAATTATGGGACATTTTTGGTTTTTCCATTTAGGTTCAGGGATTTATAACAAAATGAATTTCTTCCGTTTAGCTCAAAGTAGGTGACAAGGGGTGATCCTAACTACGTAAAGCTTTTATGGCCAAGTGGTGTTTTACTAAAGAACAAAATGCCTTGATCCTTTCCATTCAATTCATCAGAAATGAGAGACTCAAGCAAATCCAACTGTATAAAACACTGGCGACTCTCTCACTCCTTCTAGTGTTTGGTTACACTCCCTCACTTAGCTTTGGTTAAGCGTCCTTGATATCAGACAAGTTCGAATTATGCCCATGCATTTACCAAAAATAGTACGTTTAAGCCAATTATGAAAATTCCTACGGCCATACTAATCTCTTCTCGACTATGCTTTTGATCCTATTCAATTTATGCTTCATTTTTGTTTGTCCAATTTTTCCTAAATGTTTTTCAAAAATTTTGAACTCTTCTTCTATCATTTTAATACTCTGGACAACAAAATCTTATCAAAATATTTCCTAAGATATATTAACTGATAATATTCACAAACATTAGCGTAATATACTTAACTCAAAAGTATAACTGATAATTGAAACACAAAACGAAAAATACCATATACGATACGCAAAGTAACAGAAATTAAATAACGGAAATAAAATCGAATGCAAAACAAAGCAACAAAATTGTAAAAATGTCACTGGATTAGCAGATGTTGCTCTTTCTGTTTGTCCGTTCAGAAGCTGGTGCTCTCTGGCTCCTCATCTCCCATCTCTGTGTCTGGGTCAGCAGCTGCTGCCTCCCCCTTTCTAGGCTATGGCCGGTCCTCTGGCCATGGATGCTGGTGTACGAAGTCAGCAGGGGTGGGTCCGCAGAGGCCGGACTGCGTGCTGAGTATCGGATAGAGACCGTAATGGTAGAGTAGCACGCCCGCTGTTGATCTGACAGGAGGATCTGTTGTTGAGCTAGCTGGAGCTGCTGCTGTTTCTGGATGCCTAGCTCTCGATTAATAGCATCGATCCGCTGTAACACCTTATTGTTCGGTGGTGGTTGTGATGTGTTTGTTTTAGGTGGCTGCTATGGCTGCTCAGGAATATCTGGCTGGACATGGAGCTTTTCCAAGGCAAAGTTAAGGGGCCATTCAATGCAGTGGGTGTTAAGGTACACCGCATTGAATTCCTTAAGCTCTATTTCATGAGTCTCATCCTGCATATTGTAAGCACCACAAGATATGCAAAGAGCTGTAATTAAGGATGGCAATACCATAGTTGCAGCCTTCTTGTCGATTGTTTCGGCAATTGTTGAGGACATGATGGCGGCAATGTCAATGGGATGCTGCTGGAGGATGGACCATAACAAGCGGCATTTGTAAGCCGGGAGATCGACCATGTGCGGATTAGGCCAGATATTCCACAAGATGAATGATGTCCAGATCACAGCTATCCGGCGCATGCAAAACCTCTTGACAGTTCCAGTGATAGCTCGCAAGGAGATGCCCGGGATGATCAAAGCTTGGCATACGTCATCATCCGAGAAAGCATTCTCATCGAGCATAATTGGAATTGGCACGGCTGGGAGCCGTCCCATGATTTACCGAGCAGATCATTGATGGCTTCTCTGTCGAATGAAACTTGGACTCCATTGACGACTTAGTAGCGCTGGCTAAGTGCTTCAGCTGAGGAGCACGCATTAGCGTAGAATTGATGGAGTCCAAGTTTCATTCGACAGAGAAGCCATCAATGATCTGCTCGGTAGATCATGGGACGGCTCCCAGCCATGCCAATTCCAATTAATGCTCGATGAGAATGCTTTCTCGGATGACGACGTATGCCAACCTTTGATCATCCCGGGCATCTCCTTGCGAGCTATCACTGGAACTGTCAAGAGGTTTTGCATGCGCCGGATAGCTGTGATCTGGACATCATTCATCTTGTGGAATATCTGGCCTAATCCGCACATGGTCGATCTCCCGGCTTACAAATGCCGCTTGTTATGGTCCATCCTCCAGCAGCATCCCATTGACATTGCCGCCATCATGTCCTCAACAATTGCCGAAACAATCGACAAGAAGGCTGCAACTATGGTATTGCCATCCTTAATTACAGCTCTTTGCATATCTTGTGGTGCTTACAATATGCAGGATGAGACTCATGAAATAGAGCTTAAGGAATTCAATGCGGTGTACCTTAACACCCACTGCATTGAATGGCCCCTTAACTTTGCCTTGGAAAAGCTCCATGTCCAGCCAGATATTCCTGAGCAGCCATAGCAGCCACCTAAAACAAACACATCACAACCACCACCGAACAATAAGGTGTTACAGCGGATCGATGCTATTAATCGAGAGCTAGGCATCCAGAAACAGCAGCAGCTCCAGCTAGCTCAACAACAGATCCTCCTGTCAGATCAACAGCGGGCGTGCTACTCTACCATTACGGTCTCTATCCGATACTCAGCACGCAGTCCGGCCTCTGCGGACCCACCCCTGCTGACTTCGTACACCAGCATCCATGGCCAGAGGACCGGCCATAGCCTAGAAAGGGGGAGGCAGCAGCTGCTGACCCAGACACAGAGATGGGAGATGAGGAGCCAGAGAGCACCAGCTTCTGAACGGACAAACAGAAAGAGCAACATCTGCTAATCCAGTGACATTTTTACAATTTTGTTGCTTTGTTTTGCATTCGATTTTATTTCCGTTATTTAATTTCTGTTACTTTGCGTATCGTATATGGTATTTTTCGTTTTGTGTTTCAATTATCAGTTATACTTTTGAGTTAAGTATATTACGCTAATGTTTGTGAATATTATCAGTTAATATATCTTAGGAAATATTTTGATAAGATTTTGTTGTCCAGAGTATTAAAATGATAGAAGAAGAGTTCAAAATTTTTGAAAAACATTTAGGAAAAATTGGACAAACAAAAATGAAGCATAAATTGAATAGGATCAAAAGCATAGTCCAGGAGAGACTAGTATGCACTTAGGAATTTTCATAATTGGCTTAAACGTACTATTTTTGGTAAATGCATGGGCATATCTTGAAAATATCTGTGTTACATACCCAACAGCAACTACAGCTGAAGCTGAGATGGAGAACCAAAAAGGAAAGAAAATAATTCCCTTTCCTTTTCATTATTCCAAAAGATACAAAAGAGGAAAGAACAATAACAGAATAATGGGCAACAAATCAGGGATTAAGAAAATTGATTGTTGAGCAGCAGATTGGGATTAGGAGAAATAAGGGGAATAATAAATCATTAATAACTTAGTTAGAGAATAAAAAGGGAAGTAAGGGATTCCAAGAGAAAATCAAGCACATCCCATGATTCTTTCCTAATGTGGGGAAAGGAAGAAGTAACAGATCAGAATCTTGAAGGAATAGGAGGGCAAAGGAAACCTTACTCCCAGGACGTGACTTTTCTATTGTATGTGTGCTATCTATTATTTTATTTCTGCAAGGTACTGTATCTGAATTCCCCACTGGAATTCAGTTTTCATATTAAAATATAGAGGTTATTTTTAGCAATTTCTTTCCCTTGGTACTAGTTGTTACAACTGGTATCAGAGCACCAATCCTAGGAAGTCTGTGCATGGTTTCTACGCGGTCCGCTGTGGAGTCCAGAATTGAAGCTTTAGAGAAGCGGATGGAAGAAATAGGCAACGCCCAAACCCAAGCATTAGAGACCTTTTTTGCCAATCTATTAAGGCAGGTCAGGGAAATGCTACCACAGCAACAACCAGGCAGCAACAACGGTGAAGGACCCCGAGGTGACGGAGAGGGTTCGGGGGGCAAAAAAGAGAGAAACGAAGATGACTATGAACCACGGAGGTTCGAAGCTAACGAGAAGCTGGATATACCAGTCTTTTCAGGCAAAGGAGCGTGTGATTAGTTGGTTAAAATAGAGAAGTCTGATGCCGAGAAGGATGACAAGATGACAAAGACAGAACCATTGCTGGAGAAGATGGAGATAAAGAAGGTGATAGAAGAGGCGAAGGCAGATAAGGGAATGGATAAGGTGTTTATTGGTCACCATTCTCAGAACTCAAATTTTAAGGAAACCAAGGAGGGAGCTAGAGGGGACAACAAAGATGAATGCAAAAGGGAAGAAGATATGGATGAATTAATGGAAGTCCCAAAGGAGGCAAGGGTCGATTTGCCCGCAATTGTGAAGCAAGGGCAGAAACACTCTCTTGTGATTGAGAAGGAAAATTATTTGTCGCCTATTTTTGAAAATCAAGACAAGTTGCAGAGTGGACTTCGGTCACATTCTTGGGACCCAGAAGGACATGAGTGCAATGGAAGCATGCTTTGCTACTTTTTCAAGATTTGGGACCCAGGGGGAGTCTCAACCGTCACCTTGAGGACAAGGTGATCCTTCAAGGGGAGGGTATTGTTACATACCCAACAGCAACTACAGCTGAAGTTGAGATGGATAACCAAAAAGGAAAGAAAATAATTCCCTTTCCTTTTCATTATTCCAAAAGATACAAAAGAGAAAAGAGCAATAACGGAATAATGGGCAACAAATCAGGAATTAAGAATAATGGGCAACAAATCAGGGATTAAGAAAACTGATTGTTGAACAGTAGATTGGGATTAGGAGAAATAAGGGGAAGAATAAATCATTAATAAATTAGTTAGAGAATCAAAAGGGAAGTGAGGGATTCCAGGAGAAAATCAAGCACATCCCATGATTCTTTCCTAATGTGGAGTATAAGTACAGATTAGGGGGAAATGAAGAAAGAACGGATCAGAATCTTGAAGGAATAGGAGAGCCAAGGGAACCTTACTCCCAGGATGTGACTTTTCTAGTGTATGTGTGCTATCTATTATTTTATTTCTGCAAGGTTCTGTATTCGAATTCCCCACTGGAATTCAGTTTTCATATTAAAATACAAAGGTTATTTTCAGCAATTTCTTTCCCTTGGTACCAGTTGCTACAGTCTGATATCAAGGAAGCTTAACCAAAGCCAAGTGAGGGAGTGGAACCAAACACTAGAAAGATTGAGAGAGTCGCCAGTGTTTTATACAGTTGGATTTGCGTGAGTCTCTCATTTCTGATGAAGTGCATGGAAAGGATAGGAAAGGATTAAGGCATTCTGTTGTTTAGGAAAAACACCACTCGGCCATAAAAGCTTGACCTAGTTAGGATCACCCCTTATCACCTACTTTGAGCTAAACGGAAGAAATTCATTTTGTTATAAATCCCTGAACCCAAATGGAAAAACCAAAAATGTCCCTTAATTTCTATTAAGAGAACATTTAGGGATTATGACAAAAGAGCTAAGTTAGGGGGAAAAATATGGTGCTACAAGAAAAGAAAAAAAAGGAAGAACAGAAATGTACAAGAAAAAGAAAAAACAGGTTTTGATTTCAAGTCTTGATTCCAAAAATCCACAAGTAAAAGTGTAGAAAAAAGAAAAATAAATTGAGGAAAAGAAACAAAAGGATGTAAAAATAGAGGCGGAGGAAACTCAAGAGAAAAACANACCAAATTCCAATTCACCCACTCTATTGTTTAATTGACAAATTCAAGAATGACATTTTACCAACTCCCTGTGGAAACGACTATACCTGACTATACTGCAATTGGATTCTTTGACAATCTAAAAGCTGTAAAGACAGATATATATAACACTAAGAGTGCAAGGAATAGCTTTTAACAAGAGCAAACCCAGTTTTTCAGTCCCAAGACGTGAAATTCCCGTTTTGTCCTTTTCATAAAAATCCCGTTTTCTGCCTGTTTGCTGAGAAATTCATCGGGGACTCCAAAAATCATGAAACTTGATATCCCCACTCAATTTTTCGTGTAGAACGCAAAAATAACATTAGTTTTTCATGATAAAAATCTCAGCATACAATTCCCTTCAAAATTGTGTCATATGCCTATTTCTATCTTAGGCATTCCTAAATTCTGATAGAATCACAGACAGCACCAACAGATCCAGACAATCATCAACAACATATATATACACCAAGGTCACATTAAAGGCATCCTAACCATAGATATATCTAGCAGAAAACATAGCACAAACATCATCATACATCTTAAATCACATGGACAGTGATTGTGTCGGTTTACCCACGTTTTCGCACTTGCTGCTAGCTAGTTTCTGCGGTATCTCACCTTACTTGGTTGCTCCCAAGCTCTTCTTACTAGAATAGATACTTGAGTTAGGTTTTATGAGGGAATGTCTCTGGGTTAAGGTTTGGACAGTGTAATGACTGAATGTGTAAACGGATAGAGTTTGGCCAAGGTTGTCTGTGTCTTGCTCTAAAATTTCAGCCAAGGGGGTATTATAGGCCTCATGGCCGAATTCTCCTTTCCAATTTGCCCTTGGGGAAAATTTCCCAAAATGCCCTTATTTTGTCTTATGTTAAATGTCATTTTCATGAGTCACTATATGACTCAGGTTTGAATCTTGGCTTGGCCACATGGAACCCTTCTTGGCCATGTATAAGCTTGTGTCTCGGCCAATTTTTGTGGCCAAGAATTAGGATCTCTGACAGATCATTTTTGATAAGGTTTTGTCGTTTCCGGTGCCGATACTTCGTGTATGGTTATTTTAAAAATATTCTGATCACGTCCTTGTGCTCTCCTAATTTTTTTAAGGAAGAACCTAGGTTAATCTAAGGTATTTATGAACTCTCTTCTATATCCATATATTTTACAGATACCTTAGACACGTGATTGTATCCGGATGACAAAAAGGATTTATTCTAGTGTCTGCAGAATTTTATGAAAACGAACAGAATTATTTCTACAGACACTTTTATCCTAAGAGTTCATGTTTCTAATGGTTTAACCTACAATGACAATTTGTAGGCATTTATGTAGTGAGATTTTTGCTAAGGAGAAAGCGGGATGTTACAGATAACAAACGCGAATACTTAAGTAAGTCAAAAGATTAGAAATCCCCATCACTTAGTAAAGTGGATAAAGCTGCTCAGGATCATAGGCAAAATAATGACCAGTAGGGAGTCCAGTCTGCATGAACACCTAGAGATCTCCTGAGTGGCCTGGAGCATAATCGAGTTAACTAGACCTCACTGGCCAAGAGTTGTACACTGGGAACTGCACGTTCTCACCCCCACTCGCTTGTGACTCCAGGTGATTACTATGAGCCTTCTGCCGAAGAAGCCGAGGATCCTCCACAGGAAGATTAGGCACCGAGACCCCCGAGATGGGGGATGTCATGGAGACTTAGACCTACATAACCGTAGGGTGCCCCAGCCTGCTGCAGATAGCACCAGCCGCCCCCTCAGGCCCTGGATCATTAGTCGCTGACCCCATCCTCGTTGACGTGAACGAAGAGGAGCTCCCACCCTATGAGAAGGATGTGGAGATAGACCCAAACTCATGGCCGCCTCGACCTCCGTCACAACTCTATCGCCGAGGAACCCGGAAACGAGTTGCTTTTTCTACCGTCGGCAGTTCACCCCACACGCCCATGATGCTGAAGCAAGTCCGTCCACCGTGCACAGGGACTGGCCAGCTACCTTAGAAACTCCCTCGGCCGAAGCGGACGACCCCGCAGAAGAGGACCCGATGAGCGAGGACTCCCCGGAGGACGAGGAGGAGGAGGAGGAGGAAGATCTTGACCCTGACTCGAAGGAGTGATACCGGAAGACCCACCTGACCAATTGATGTCTCCCATGACCTTTTTGCTAATTCTTGATGCTGCCACCCTTTTTGGTTGACTGTGTATATGTGTATATATGTGTTAAATAGTGCACTGTATGTATTTCCTATGACTAATATGTATGTACAAATAAGTATGTATAATTGTAAATAAACTGTAAGTTAATGGCTAATGGACCCGATGTTTTGTAATCTGTGTATGGATGTTTTCTGGTTTTACTATAGTTTCGTTATTCGCACGTACCGAGCATAAGATATAGCTCCCACGCGCATGGCTCCTAATTGAAACCTAAAAGTAACTTATGGCAAGAAGAAAAAAAAGGGGTCCATATTTTGAGATAAAAGAACTATTTCCCACAGATAACTAGGGACTATGAGTACTCCCACACGACGAATAACAACCTAGAGGACGTAGATTATGACTTAAGCATAAGCTGCTACCTAGGGTGTTACAACTCCTGCACATATCAACTGCACCGTAATGAAGAATGGAAATGCAGAAAGTTCCAGAGGGGGTTGAAGCCGGAACTGCAGATGGCCATCAACCACTGGGACATACAAGATTATGCCCTCCTAGTGAGCAAGTGCATGGCGTTGGAGGAATCGGCCAGGAATTTAACGCTGGCCAGGAACGCAAGAAACAAGAGGAGGTTGGAGGAACAGGGGAGTTCCTCACAGGCACAGCGACAGATATGACCCTTTCAGGCTCTGTTCCCCGGTAGAGGTAGAGACAGCCTGTTGCAGCCTTGTCCATGACCGCAGCAGTGGGTGGTGAGACCACAGAACACGATGGGACCAGGATTTCCCAGGGGCCAACAACAGACCAGGCCCCAGCAACAAGCGGTCAGGTCCCAGCAATAAGGGGGAATTGCTAGCCGGAACGCGCCAGGACCCCAGCCGGGGGGTGAATATCGTCTGTTGTGCCTGAAGTGTAACAAGGCACACTTTGGGGAATGCTTGGCAGGACAACGGGTCTGCTTTATATGTGGACAAGCAGGGCATATCGCTTGATCTTGCACCGCCGTTCCACCCCAGCACAGCGCCAAGGCCGGGTGTTTACAATGGCAGCAGAAGAGGCGCAGGGCGCAGAGGGCCTAATCTTCGGTGAGTGCATCTTAAACGGTAAAACCTTAACAATGCTGTATGATTCCAGAGTGTCACACTCCTTTATATCTCCCATATCACTGTATATCTCCCACATCACAGTGTAAAGGAGTTAAGTTTATCTCCCACATCACTGTTGTATACACTGACAATATCCACACCCACTGCACCACTGGTCAAAACTTGTCGAGTATGCCTGCGCTGCCTATTCCAGCTGTAAGAAAGAAAATTTGTGGCTGATCTGATTTGTCTTCCCCTAGTCGGATTGGATATGATCCTAGTGATGGATTGGTTGAATGCCAATCAGGTTGTGTTAGATTGTGTCAAGAAACAGATAAGTTTCCTTACACTGTCCCTAGCTCGTTAACTCTGGCGGAGGAAGTACCCATTATATACTGTTGTCAACTGGAAAACCAAGGATATATTCTGCTAGCCTCCTCGAAAGTTGCCACAAAGCTGGAAGTCGAAGATATCCCGGTGGTATGTGAGTATTCGGATGTGTTTCCCGATGACATTCTGGAATTTCTTCCCCAACGAGAAGTGGAGTTTTCCATTGATCTAGTGCCAGGCGCAGGACCTATTTCCATTGCGCCATATCATATGTCTCCATTAGAACTGCAGGAGCTGAAAAAGCAGTTGGAAGACCTACTAGGGAAACAATTCATCCGACCGAGCACGTCACCATGGGTAACACCGGTGTTATTTGTGAAGAAAAAGGACGGCACAATGAGGATGTGTATGGACTATCGGTAGCTGAACAAAGTGACAATTAAGAACAAGTACCTGCTGCCGTGAATTGATAATCTGTTGGACCAGTTACGAGGCGCAAAGATCTTTTCAAGGGTTGATTTACGGTCTGGCTACCACCAAATTCGGGTGCGAGAAGAGGATATCTCGAAGACTGCATTTAGGTCCCACTACGGCCACTACGAGTTTACGGTGATGTCATTCGGAATGACAAATGCTCTCGCAATTTTCATGGACTACATGAATAGGATCTTTTGGGCATACTTGGATGAGTGTGTCATCGTCTTCATATACAACATGCTGGTGTACTAGAAGAGTGAAGAAAAGCACGCCAGACACTTGAAGATCGTCTTGGAGATTTTAAGGGAAAAGAAACTATATGCGAAGCTCTCCAAGTACGAGTTTTGGGCCAAGGAAGTGCAATTCTTGGGTCATGTGGTGACGGAACAAGGAGTAGCAGCGAACCCCAGCAAGGTTGAGGCGGTCAAGACATAGGAGAGACCTGCCTCAGTCACCGAGATACGAAGCTTTCTGGGCTTTGCTGGGTATTACCGACGATTCATCAAGGGATTTTCACAAATCGCCCTGCCGTTAACCAAGTTAACCAGAAAAGGGGCAAAGGTGGATGGTCACCTGAGTGCGAAAAGAGCTTCTGTGAGCTGAAAGAGAAACTGACAACTGCCCATGTGCTGATACTGCCCAATCCCCAAGCACCTTTTGAAGTGTATTATGACGCATCAGGTGCCGGATTCAGATGCGACAGGTGATAGCCTATGCCTCTAGGCAACTGAAGCCGCATGAAGCAAACCACCTCATGCACGATCTGGAACTGGTTGCGGTAGTGTTTACACTCCAGATCTAGAGGCATTATCTGTATGGCGTTCAGTTCGAGGTATTTTCAGATCACAAAAGTCTGAAGTACCTGTTCGACCAAAAGGAACTCAACATGCGCCAAAGAAGGTGGATGGAATTCCTTAAGGATTACGATTTCAACCTCAGCTATCACTCGGGAAAAATGAAGGTAGTGGCATATGCATTGAGTTGAAAGTCGCTGCGTATGGCGCAGATGATGGTCCAGGAAGCGGAGCTGATCAAAACATTTAGCGACCCCGACGTGATCGTTGCACGTCAACATAACCACATAACGTTGCACCCATTGCAAGTCATTAGTGACTTCAGGCATAGAGTTATGAAGGCTCAGAAGAACTGCCAAGACGACAGCTGGCGCAAAATTTGCAAGGTTGTAGAAGAGGGAAAGGTCAAAGAGGTGACAACTGTGGACGACGGAGTCTACGATTCAACCAGCGCATCTGTGTGCCCAACATGGGTAGCCTGAGGGAGGATATTCTACAAGAGGCACATAAGAGTCACTTTACTATGCACCCAGGAATCATCAAAATGTACCACGACCTTAGGGCGATGTTTTGGTGGCCCGATTTGAAGCAAGATGTCGAGGACTGGGTACAAAAGTGCTTAGACTGTCAAATGGTGAAGATTGAGCACCGGAAACCACCTGGGTTGCTAAATCCTCCAGACATTCCGGAATGGAAGTGGAAGGGTATATCGATAGATTTTGTCTCTAGTCTACCACGAACTCAGAGGGGAGTCGATACCATGTGGGTAATTGTGGACAGATTAACCAAGTCTGCTCACTTCATTCCTGTCAAGATGACTTACTCGATGGACAAGCTCGTACAGTTATACGTTAAAGAAGTGGTAAGACTACATGGAGTGCCATCCTCCATTATTTCTGACCGAGATCCCAGATTCACTTCCAGGTTCTGGACTACCTTCCAGAAGGCTTATAGATCTCAGCTACGCCTAAGTTCTGCCTACCATCCTCAGACAGATGGCCAGTCGGAATGAACTATTCAAATCTTGGAGGATATGCTGAGAGCCTATGCGCTAGATGTGCCAAGGACATGAGACGAATTGTTGCCTGTAGTGGAGTTCACCTACAACAACAGTTACCAAGCCAGCATAGGTATGGCTCCTTTTGAAGCACTCTACGGACGTAAATGTCTATCGCCCTTTTGCTGGAACGATAGCCGCCAGTACCGACATCTCGGCCTGGAAGAAATCAAGGAAGCAGAGGAGCTGGTCAAGCTGGTACGACAAAAGATCTCCAGATTCTTGAGCGCGTTGGACCCGTGGCGAATCGGGTAGCCCTTCCGCCATATTTGGCGAATGTTCATAACGTCTTTCATGTGTCTTAGTTGCACAAGTATTACTCATCCCCGGAGCACGTGTTGGAGCCAAAACAAGTATAACTAAGGGAAGTCCCTGACCCTCACACCTTAAAGCATTATCGATTTGAAAACCCCGCAAGACTCGCAACAAGGAGGTTCCCATGGTGCGAGTGATCTGGGCAAACGGGGAGTTCGAGGAACAAACATAGGAGCTGGAAGCCAGCATGCGAGAAGCCTATCCGGAGCTGTTCTGAAGGTACGAAAAGTAACTTCACCCAAATTTCGTGGGCAAAATTTTTCTAGGGGGTTGGAATGTAACATATCGATTTTTTCCCTTATATAGATTTCGCGTAAACCCACAATTTTGCCTAAATAAAGGCATAATCGAGACGATTATTTGTACTGAAAAAATTATTTATAAAATTAATTACTTCCAAACGCTAGTCCAATAATTGTTTCTTGATCTCGCGGAGTACTACGAGGTCTGTGCCAATTTTTGCCAAAAATCAGAATTCTAGTAAGCACCTAAGATATCTATAAAAATTACCCTTTGGGCAATAAATTCACAAATACCTTAACTTGACATACCTTACCAACCAGGAAAATTTGTAGATAGCAGATATGTGTTTGGAATATTTGTAGGATATCCGTGCACGATCGAATTACGACCAAATGCGATCAAACATGATCGGAATAGGAAACATGGCATAACAAGCACGTGGGGGAGTCAGCAAGCAAATCCCTTTATTGTAGCTTGCTAAATTATCCACCCTTTTTAACTTTTAAAGAAATTAATTTTACTGCTACAGTGGCCAAGCTTGGGGGCTATAAATATGCCCATGGCCCTCCAAATTTTTCACACCGAGCGTCTCAATTCTCTCAAGTGCGATTTTTCCATAGGCGTCAGAAAAATTCGCGGAGCACGCCAACGCTTTCAGGAAATTTCCCCCTATACCCCCACCAAGTCAGAATCTCGTTTCGAGGTGGGTAATCTGACCCCCACTGTCTATGTGGAATTATATGATATTTTCTATATGTAGTTTTGAAAAAATAATTAAGGAAATATTTTGTAGAAATTATAGAGGAGATGTTGTGAAAATAGTGTTAAGTATATGTGAGAATGGAAAAACTTAGCTGTGCTAGTTGATACCATGTTAAAAATATATATTTTTGAAGTTACAGTGAACATATGGCGCCAAAGTTCTAGACGCTGCAGCACCACGCTGAGGGGTTCGCTGAGCGCCCCGCTGAGCGGTCCGCTGAGCGCACACTGAGTGCTCCTGACTGAAGGCATCCTGATGTGCAAACTGTTTATATCCTTACTTGTTATTGAATGTTGTCGTGCATCATGAGGAACTAGTCGTTACTAGGGCTTTAGAATGACTGTAGATAACTAGACTATAATCACTTAATATCTTGAAGAGCATAACTAAATTCTAGGGAAAAAGTAATATTCTTAAGAAGGCTCGACCTTCGATGATTCGGCATACCTTGAAGAGAAGGACATAGTTATATAATTAGGATTATTCCTCTCTTGGCAAGTCTACCAGACACGCCCTTCGCCAGTCTAGCAAGATGGATTGGTTAATGATTTAACGCAGGTAAGACCTAAACCTACGCCATAAAGCATGCCCCAAAGTCGTGGCAAAATGCAAACATGCCCCAAAGTAATGGCATAACGAATACGCCGTGCCCCAAAGTAGTGGCATAACGAATATAACGTGCCCCAAAGTCGTGGCATAATGAATTCCACATGCCCCAAAGTAGTGGCATAAACGTACACGAGTCCCCGCCTGGTTCTGTCCAACAGGCAGACCCCTCACCCCTCCCCAGGTAGGACGAGTGTAGGTTGTAGTCAAGGCAATGACTGCAAAGGTGGAAGGACATAACGAACTAAGAAAGACGCTNTATATATATATATATATATATATCTTGTATATTATTGTCAAGGGAACGCCCCGAGAGGACGCCTAAGTAAGCTATAGACAATGTGAGGAGGCGAATTGACATCGCCATACTGAAACGAATGCATTTAACAAAGCACGAATCCCTAATTAGATACCCTTATCACCTAGTAACTTAGATAAAGCTACTCAGGATTAGAAAGATAAATAAACAGTAGGGACTCTAGTATGCCTAACACGTAGAGATCTCCTAACTGGCCTGGAATTCTAACTGAGAAATAAAGCGATAGGTACGTCCAAGAGTTTTCGACTAAGAACGCTTTGTTCTTACCCCCACTCGCTTACGACTCTAGGTGCAGAAGATGACTTCTCTGAGGGAGGCGCCCTACTACTGACACGCACCTGACAGCATGACCCCAAGATTGGGGTCATTACGGAGACATGCACCTACGCGCCGACTGACGCCCCAGCCCAACCTCCGCCAATCTTGGTACTACCCCTCCGAGCACACAGAGGTGCTGGATCTTCCTCGGCAAACCCCATCTTTGTGGATGAGACTCCAGGAATCACGCCGGAAGACCACATATACTTGGACGACAGTGAGGAGGACGTTCCCCTTCCAGTACGAGACGTTGAGATGGATCCAGCCTCAAGTACCCCACCGGCCAGGCCACGCAGACGCAGGACTATCGCCTAGAAAAGGGTGACGCCCGCAACATTGCGTCAGCTCGCCTGACGAGAGTTTACGCCCGTCACCGCGACATCCAGCGGGGAGGAGGAGGAGGACCCTGGGGAGGAGTCAGACATGTAGGGTTGTAGGCACCGACCATCTCTGAGGACATCCTAACTGTAGTATAGGATATATGTATATAGGCGCAACGAATAGTATTCGTCCGCCTAACCCCTATATGTATATTATAGAATAAAACAATGCTTGTATAATAGTACCCCTTTAGAGTAATGAATTATACAAATCTAACTGTTGGTATGTATGTGTGTATATATATATATATATCTGTTTGTACTCATGGCCGAAGTATGTGTTGAACTGCTATTGTATGCTATCTTGTGACCTAGCATGCTAAATTTTTGTATAGTAAATCATGCACTTCTGGAAGTGTAGACAAGTACATACATGCATGGCTTCTGATTTCCTAACACCAGTAATTGAGCAAAAAGTTTTAAATCGGCCCTATTTTACTAAACCCCTGATTTAAAGATACTAGTGAACGAGGAAGAATTCGCACCCCAAAAGACAACCACCTAGCCAATATGGGTTATGACTTAAGCATGAGCCATCTAGCTAGGGTGTTTCAGGGGGTGGGGGCAATGTGTTGGTGGTGGGACGATGGAGGGGAAATGGAAGAAGAGAGGGTTATGGTGCAGTGATATTGGGTGTTGAGTCTACTGGTAGTGATGACAACTAGTGGTCGTGAGGGAGATGAGAAAGATGAAGATGAAGCATGGTAAAATGGGTCTTTGGGTTAGTGAAATGGGTGTTGAAAGCTTTTGTTTGCACTATCGTCGTTTTATATATCCGTCTTTGCAGCTTTCAAATTCTCAAGGGATTCAATTGCAGTATAGTCGTATCCACAGGGAGTTGATAAAAGCCATTCTTGAGATTTGTTAATTAACGAATAGAGTGGATGGTTTGTAATTTAATTTTAAATTAAATACAGGAAAAGAAAATAAATACAAGATAAAAATGATAACAAAGTAGAGGTAGATTAGGAAGTTTGTTGGGTTTTGATTCATGTATAGTTTCTTGTATTCATAACTTAATGCATACGAATTATCTTTCCCTTGATTTCTCGTCACCAGTTCTTATCTTAAACACCTCTTTCAAGCATGTAAAGATGATTAGGTCCTTTATTATTCTGTCAATTTTTTGCAAAAATTAACAAAGTAAAACAACGTTATTTTAGATGTTAAAATGACTAATAACCCTAATTCTATTTCTAGCAATTAGGTTTATTAGATGAAATGATTTAGTTCCAACCTTAGTGAGGCAGTTTTAACTCGCAACAATTAGGTTTAGGTTTAAGCTTTAGTTAACTAAAGTAAACATTGAGTTGATTCCAGTTAACAATGTAGCTTTCACTCACAAATATTAAGTTGCAAAACAACATTTAAGTAGTTGAACTATAGGTAGCTTTAAACATAAAACCAATTCATGTAAATCAAAGAAACAGATATATTCATTCATGCAAAAGTAATATGGATACAATTAGGCTATAACATTTATCAAAATCCCAATAACAAGAGGAATACAAAATCATTTTATAAGAGGAAATCACAGAGGCAAGGTGAAGGACACTCACCATGACACGTTTTCACGTCGTCATGACAAGGACTGCCGTGCTTCTCGACCTCTCTTAGCTCCTAGTCTAGCCTATTCTTTATTGGTAAAAACCACAAAAAACTCGAAGAGAATATACGAGAATTAAGGGTGGAAGTGTGTTCTGAATGAGAGCCTTAAGCCTTTATTTATACGCCAATTCCTCGAGGTCCGCTCAACAGCTACAGGGGTCCGCTGAGCGGCGCAACTTTCTTCTCCCTGAAGGTTTTATCTTCTGAATGATGGCTCTACTCTGACATTATCCTGTCCCGTTGAGCGGCGTGCAGAGCGCTGAGCGGTGTCAGGGCGACTGCACGGTGGCTTGTAGAGGTTGCTTTAGCCTCAAGTTACTTCATTGTAAAGGAACAGACCGCTGAGCGGCTTAGGTCACCGCTGAGCGGTTTTCTCTTCTGCTTCCTCCTTTTGCTTTGTTTTGGTTTGCCTTTCCTTTGTTCCATGCCCTTCTTCTTTAGGATTTTTCTCTGTAAAGTCATCATTTAATTCCCTTTGTATTCATCTTTTACTTCTACAAAATTGTTGCAAACATGGGGAAAATTACTTCGAAAATACATGGAAATTAAAGCAAAAAGGTTTTATTTAACTTGTAAAAATACTAAAATATATTAATTAACAACTCCCCCTAACTCAAGACTTTGTTTGTCCTCAAACAAAAGGTACTGATTCTCAAAATTCATATGTACAAAACTGTGTTAAACATGTAGGAGGTTTATGAATATACAGCATGTTGCAGTTTATCTCATAGTTTCAAATGTATTTACCTTTCAAGATGTATGCTGCTGTCAGGGAAATTTTCATAACATAGAGAAATGTAATGTTTATGATAGATGCAATGGGCAATCATCTAATCCAATGTCTTTCAATCAAGGAAATTTTTCATCTAATCTCTCAGTCTGAATATGGGGTAAGTGTATCGCTTAATTGTCAACCAATGAATCATAGCAGATCGAATTTGTTACCTGTCTCAATATTCTGAACAATTGCATGGTTAATCTAGGATCACAAAAGGACTTTGTAGGGTTGTAATGGGGTCTGGGCTTTCAAAAAGACTTTGGTTTTTTCTGGATAAGAAGTATTTCTAATTAAGAGAGTATTGAAAACCACTTTCTTTTTGTCACCTATTTCTTTTTCTCCTGTACCCTCCGATTTCAATCCCCTTTTTCTTTTTCTCAATTTCTTTTTCTTTTTCTTTACTTTTTTCTTTCTTTTTGTGAAATTTTGAGACCAAGAATTTTTTTCTCTTTTTTCTACACATTGATTCTTCTGTTCCCCATTTTTTTTTCAAAAGTTTTCAATTACCTTAGCCAATCACGTTTTCTCCTTAACCACCACCTTTTTTCCCCTAACTTAGACTCTTGCCATAATCCAATACAATGCTCACTTAATGTAGAAATTAAGGGAAATCATTGTTTTTACTTTAGGCTCAGGGATTATGAAAAATTTATAAAAAAATTTATGTTAGGCTCAAAATGGGGTAACAAGGGATAGTCGTAATCAGGTTAAGCTTTATGGCTAAGTGATGGTTACTGCTAAAGAACAGAATGCCTTGACCCTTTCCTATCATTTCCATGCAATTATAAAAAATGAGAGACTCAAGCAAATCCAACTGTATGAAACAATGGTGATCCTTTCTATCTTTCCAGTGTTTAGGTTACACTCTCTCACTCGGCTTTGGTTAAATTTCCTTGATATCAAACAGTTTCAAAGTTATGCCTACGTAACTATCAAAATAGTACATTTTTACTAGTTATGAAAATCCCTAAGTGCATACTAATCTCTCTTGGATTGTGCCTTTGATCTTATTCAATTTATGCAACATTTTTGTTTGTTCATTTTTCCTACATATTTAAAAAAATTTGAACCAATTTTTATCGATTAATGCTTTAGACAAACAAAATCTTATCAAAACATATCTTAAAATATTAGCCAGAATAATAAACAAAACGTTAGCGAAATATACTTAACCATAAATAACGGAAGTGAACTTACTGTACGCAAAGTAAATAACGTATACTGAAAGTAAATAACAAAAAGTAAAACTGAACTTAAAGCAAAACAACGAAATTTTAAATTTGTCACTGGGCTTTTTGGAGTGGTTGTTGTTCTTTAGAACCTGACACTCTCTAACTCGTCTTCCTCCATGTCAGCATCTTCTTCAGCAGCTGGCGTCTCCCCCTGCTAGAACGTGGTCGGTCCTCTGGCCAAGCGTGTTGTCTTAGGAAGTCGTTAGGGGATGGGCCAACGAATCTGGGCTGGGTGCTGAAGATGCTGTGGACACTGGTGTAGAAACCAGTGATGGCCGAGTAGCAGGCCCTTTGTTGTTGAGATAGCTGGAACTGCTGCTGAGCCACCTAGAGCTGCTGCTGTCTTTGGGCGGCCAATTCTTGATCAATGTTGTCCAGCCTTTGGATAACAGAATTTGGTGTTGGTGCTGGCTGAGAAGCAGTAGTAGTTGCCTCAACTGGCTATTCGGGAAGATCGGGTTGGACAGGGAGCTTCTCTAAGGCGAAGTTGAGAGGTCGTTCAATGTAGTGGGTGTTAATATACACCGCATTGAACTCTTTCAGTTCCGTCTCATGCGTCTCATCCTGTATCATAAGCTCCAGCACAAATACAAAGAGCAATGATGAGAGAGGGTAATACCATCGTGGTGGCCTTTTTGTCCACTGCTTTTGCGATGGCGGAGGACATGACAGCAGCAATGTCCAGCGTGTGCTGCTGGGGGATGGACCACAGCAAGCGGCATTTGTATGCCGGCAAGCCGGACACATGGGGATTCGGACAAATATTCTAGAGAATGAATGATGTCCAAATCACAGCCAGGCGGCGCATACAATACCTCTTCATGGTTCCACTAATTGCTCGTAGAATAATGCTTGGGATAATCAATGCTTGTCGCACCTCCTCGTCAGAAAAGGCATTTTCATCCAGCCGGAGTTGGAACTAGCAAGGTTCAGTGCCATCCCAAGGTCTGCTCAAGAGCTCGTTGATCGTCTCCTTGTCATAGGGGACTTAGATCCCCTCGACGATCGAGTATCGGTTGCTAAACGCCTCAGCTGATGAACAGGCGTTAGCATAAAACTTTCGTACGAGCTTTGCATGATATGATTTCCTCGGCTCTACCACCAATCCCCAATTTCTTCTAACTAATTCTTCTTGAAATTTAGGGAAATGGTCTTCCCTCAAGTTTTCAATTCGCTCTGGGAGGATATGATTACTCCGAATCTTTAGGTAATGCTATTGTGCCTCGTAGGAAATGAACTTGTTGGTGTCATAGCCATGAGAGGTTTCGGCCTCCTCCATTCTAACCCTCTTGGCTTTTTGTTTGATGCAAGGCCTGCACAAAATCAGAAGTCCAAGTCCAACAAGCAAACTCTCAGCAAAGATTTCCAATAAGAAGATGCACATTATCAATTATAACACATTATCAATCCCATCAGCCACACCATAACAGTGCATACATATTCATTAGCAATGCACACAAGACTTGTAATCCAAAATGCAACCTTAAGATGCTCATGTAAGCCTTAATATGCATTTGGCAATCACGAATGGAAACAATTATCACAATGGTCATGCATATCACCTAATTTTAACATTATCAAGCATTTTCCATTTACGCATTTTAAAACTTTACTTATTCTAACAATGGCAATTGCCAAGCATGAATGCAATCCTAATAAGAATGATCATACAATGTAAGCTTGTATCCACAATTTCAAGTTCCTTGCTTATTCAATTTCAAGTAAAATGACCATGTCACTTGATTTAGGAACTAGCAATTTATGTGCAATGCATGACATATGAGAAACCTAGCAATTCAAGTTTTCAATTTATCATACTTATTCATCTCACAATGTCACAAGGTATTGCCTAACATAGCACAAACCCATTCCAGCAGTTATATCTCAACAAATCAACACATATCATCACAATTTGGTGGTTCATAATCATCATTGCAATTGTAAAATTTTCAGATTTTAAGACTAATCAGCAGCAGATAAGTTCAAGTTTTAAAAACAATTTAAACTCTATATTGCAGAACCTGACACTTCCATGTTTCAAATCAAATCCTAAATCTTTAACTGCATATTTCGTCCATTTCTTTTCATTGTTTAACAACATGCATTCGTTTAATTCATGGGGGGAAAAGAAAATTTTCAAAACAACCATTCAAACCCCCAAATCTCAACAATTCAGAAAACCAAAACCCTTGACTTTGCACAACTCAAATCCTTCCCTACATAATGCAAATTTCTTTCCTCATTGTACCACAACAATAGCATTCATGGGAGGAAGGGACAGAAAGTCAAAAAATCCCCAATTGGAACCCTAGGGTTCGGTTGAGTATGGCAGAAAAAGAGGGAGAGAAAAAGAGTAAGAATACTTACATGGATATGGAAGGCGGGGGAGGATGAGAGTGATTGTGAGGTGGGGAACCTTGGGGTGCTTGCGTCTCGCTGGGCGCCAGATGAGGGAATGAGAGAGTGAGTGTTGTGTGTTTGAAATGGCCTTGTCATGAGGGGCCCTGTTTTTAAGTTCCAGGTCTCAGGCCGCTGAGCTGTGAGCGGTCCTTGGGACGATTTAATGCACATTTGTTTCAAGTTTTAGGCCGCTCAGCGGTGACAGCAGCCCGCTAAGCGCTATCAGAGGCCTGAAAAATGGCATTTTTCATGATGTTTTGATGATGGCCTAGCTTTGGCCAATCTTGTGCCATTCCAAACTGTTTCTTTGCTTTTTGAAAACCTTTCCAATGTATTTAAATTACATTCTCTCATGCAATTATGCCTTTGTGCCAAGATTTGTCAAAATTCACCTATTATGTCACTTGTGCCTTTAATAGGTGAATTTTTGCAATTCTTTGTTTTGAGGTCTTGCAATTGATCCTTTTCCTTTGGTATTATAAGTGAAACTTGTCCAAGGCTTGAGATTTCAAGAATTGTGGACCTTTGGATTGTGAATCTCAATTTGGCCTTAAAGGCAAATGGTAATTTTGGCACTTTTAAAGGTCATATTGGACTATGACCGATTCCAAAGGATGGGAATTGGTTTATTAGTGCACAAATGACATTGCTAACTTGGCTAAACCCTAAGTTTGCATAATTAGGCCCGTTTGAATAGAATTTCTCAATTGGGCCCTATTATGTCCAAATTTAACTTGTTTAGCAAGTTAGGATGTCAAAGCTTGTTAAAATCCTAGGACACATAAACCAATCAATTCTGAGAGTCATATATGACCTAAGAACTTATGTCGAGCTATAAATTCATGATTCAAAGACGTTTGGGTAAGTGCGTACTCAACGGGAAAACTCTGATTATGTTATATGATTCAGGAGCGTCACAATCCTTTATATCCTACGATAGTGTAAAAGAGCCGAACTCATCTCCTACGACACTACCGTACATGCTTGCTGTCTCCACACCCACTGCACCATCGGTTAAGACTTGTTGGGTGTGTCTACGATGTCCTTTTCAACTGCGGGAAAGAAAGTTCGTAGCTGACCTGATCTGTCTTCCCCTAGTAGGACTAGATATGATACTAGGGATGGATTGGTTGAATGCCAACAAGGTTG
>QANU01086188.1:0-10705 GCA_003254905.1 Nissolia schottii | reverse complement strand
ACACATAATAATCCTATCTAGTCCAGGTCACAGGACCCTTCAGAATCATCTTCCTAGCCCTAACATCATTTCTAGCAATTTATCCAACATACACATACATTCAAGCATCATCACATACATACATAACCACATAAACAAATATTCACCAATCAAGAGGTGATGAGCTAAAGTTACCCACTTCCTAAAGAGCTCTTGGATGATGAAAAAGATGAACTTGAAGCTTGATTGCTTGAGTTCTTGCTAAGAAGTGATGGAAGCTTAGGTTATGGAATTTAGGGTTATGGAACTTAAGCTTTCCTTTCTCCCAAGTGAAGAGAACTCCTAGCCTTGATGCTAGTTAGCCTTGTTGATGATTTTAAGAGTGATTATGGTGGGGAAAGGCAAAGGATGATGGTGATGGAAGAGCTTTGGTGGATTTGGGGCTTTGGATGGCTTTAGGTTTTGGAAGCTTAGGAGAAACAAATGAAAGGAATTTTGGTGCATGTGTTTTGTCGTGGAGAAGGGCTGGCTGTGAGAGAATTTAGTGGCCTTGGGCCCTAAGTGCTTTTATTTTTTCTTTGTATGGTTTTGGTCGTGTTCGTTCATTAACTATTTATGTCCGAATGTCCTAAAAATATTTCGGACATACCGTTGTGACCCATTAATTTTTCTTATTAATATTTACATCTTTGGCGAGATATTCTCGCATTATTTTCATATTAGTGTATTTTACAGACTCCTTCGAGTCATAATTAAATTCTAATAATACCTAATATTGACCCGAACGTCACCGGACGTAACGAGATCGCAAAATTATTATTGTTAGCTAATACGACAGGAATTAAATTAATATTTGAATTTTATTTTATTTTTATCTCATCTTTTCCTTATTAACATGTTCTTAATTATTTATTAAGTGACATTTTAATAATGGGCAAAAAGTCGGGTTGTTACAGCCCGCGACCGTGTAACCAACTGGTTTTCCGAATGCGGAAGAATCGGGTCGTTACATTCCACCCCCTTACTGAAATTTCGTTCCAAAATTTGAATGGCGTTAAGTGTTTAGGCCACGTTTGGGAGAATTAGGGTTTCGAGATGTCCTGGATATGCATACTGTAACAACCCGATTCTCTCGTGTACGGAAAACCCGTTGGTTAGGCCGTCCTGGGAATCGAAAGGCGTTTCGAAGGTTTAGAAAGGAGAATTGAACCTGTAAAATCTCCAAATTAGCGGCCAAGATTAGGTTTTTGTCGTCAAGAAAATTTTTCGGTGTATTCGGGAGAGTTTCGACTCGAACGGGATTCATTTCAGGTACCGAAAAGTACTCGGGGAATTTTTGGATGCGGTAAAACGGTTGAAAATCCCTGAGTGGTAGTTCCCGGGTCGAAGGGAAAAATCAATGTGTCACGACGGTATGCTCGAAATATTTTTAGGGAAACCGGTGTGTGAGAGATTGATTAAAACGCGATCAAACAGGACCAAAACAGCCCTAGAGGGAATTTATCTCCCTCAGGAGATATTTACATATATTAATTATAAATAAATAAATAATAATTATAAAGTAGCAGAAGAAAGAAAAGATAAAGAAAGAAAAAGAGAAAAAGAAAAAGAAAAAGGAAAAAGGGAAATTAGGACGGCTATAAATAGCCCTTAGGGTTTCAGAATTTATTTACGCAACTTTTCTTTTTTTTACAAACACCAGTCCCGTTCCGACACATCTCGGTTTCTTGACGAAGTCTCAGAAAAAATGCCAGAGCACGTCTTTGTAACTAGGACGCTGCGAGCATCGAGGATATCTGACCGGAATCTCCATCGGATGTGGGTAACTCTAAGCCCACTGTCTATGTGGTTTATTTTATGACTGTTTATATGCATTTCTGTGTATGTGAATGAAAAACTATTTCATACAAACTATAGGAAATTAGTTATGGAGGTTAGATTTTGATGATTTTGAGGTTTAGAAAACATAACTGTACTGATTGGATCACTGTGGAGACGAAAAAGTTACGCAGAGAAAACCCCTGGAGAAGTTACTCTCTGGGGCGATTTTTTTACTGTGGGATTCGAATGAATTCCCAAGGGATTTCAGTCGAATGCATGAGGTTTCAATCGAATGAAAGCTTGAGCAGGATTTCAATCAATTGAATTCTCAAGGGATTCGAATGAAAGAATCAATCGAATACTAAATCCCTATTCATTCGAATGCTTACTGAAAACTTGTATTTTTAAAGGTTCTATGGGATCCAACATGCATAGTTATGTGTACCTTTGTGTAACAAGAGCATGCATCATGACGAATGGCCGTCATAGGAGTTAGGACGACCCTAGATAACTAGAGGTATTCACGTAAATTTAAAGGTGCATAATTGAACCCTAGGACATAAAGCAAAGAACTAAGGCCCCAATCACCAAGGATTCGGCCGGCCTTAGTCAGAGTCAATAGTTATATGACTAGGAAGATCCCATTCTCTTGGCATGTCTTATAGACACGCCCCTCACCAATTCTGCACGCTGGATTGGTAAGAGCAACGCAGGTAGAGAAACCTGAACATGAAAGAAAAGAGAACAGGCAAAGGCCTGAAAGAAAAAGAATAGGAACAGTCCTGTAAGAAAGAAAGGGGGCCCCAAAATAAAGAATTAAGACTAAAGTAAAGAGAAACGAGTCCATGCCTGATCGCGCCAAAGGGCAGGTCCCTCACCATCCCGGTAAGGGGGGTGGTGGTACTTATCATGATGATGAATTACCTCCTATGAGCTTAACGTGGTTAGCTACCATTCCGGTTCAAGCGCTGCCGGGTCATCATGATAGGGAATAGAAGAAGGTTGTAACCGACGGCCACGGTTACATGGGTGGAAGGACTAAAAAGAAGAAGGACGCTAACCCGGGTAAGCCGGTATGCGTAAGAGATTCCAAGATTCCCTCATGCACTATATAATTACATCTATGATGAAGAAAATGAATGTATGAGAATATGTATGTATGTATGTATACCTGCTTATGCATTATGTATATATATGTATCTGTTCATGCATTATATATCGTCAAGGGAACGACCCAAGACGAATAGTATGTCATTAGTAGCAACGTACAGTTAATGAGCACGAAGCCCAGGTAATAACAAGAGTAGTAATCCAATCACCTAGTAACTTAGATAAAGCTGCTCAGGACGTAGGCCAAAGATAATAAACAGTAAGAATTTAGTATGAATGACACTTAGAGGTATTCCTGAGTGGCCTAAATGATGCCCGAGTAACTGAACCGTAGAAGCCACACTGAGTTTCCACTAAGAACGAAGTCATTCTTATCCCCACTCGTGTATGAATCCAGACTAGCAAGGATGGGTTCTCCGCCTCCTAAGGACATATGGTTGTTTACACGTTCACGACAGCGCAACTACAGCACTTACACTTTACTGGAGACCAGCACGTTTGCCCCTGTGAACATACCTGGAGAGACTCCGTAGCAGTCTAGACGCAGACTTCGAGGGTCGGGATCCTCCCCATGCAGCCCATTTGGATTGATGATCGTCTTGGTAGCAGCAGCACCGACCCCATCCACATCGACGGCGAGGACGACCCTCCGCCATCGAGGCCGGAGCCAGAGCCGGTGCCCGAGCCAGCCACAGATCTGGAGCTGTCCATACCTCTTGTCCGAGGGCGAGGGTGACGTACCACCGCGAGAAAGAGGGTACTTCCAGTGCGACCGCGTAGATTCACCCCAAGCGACTTCACTACGGTGACGGACATCTCCAGCGAGGACGAGGTGGACCCCGAGGAGCGGGAGGAGGATTCTGAGGAGTAGTCATAGCAGGACCCTGCTACAGTGATAGATGTGTATCGTACACGCAATGAGTAGTTCTCATTCGTGTGCGTAGGTTTTGTTTATATGTATTATTGTATATAGACAGGTAGTACATATGTATGTCTGTAGTAGGACAAGATATTCTTATAAAATTAATGTATAATTATGAGTGTGTTATCTTTGGGTTGTATGTGTATTTTCTTCGGGTACTCGCCGTGTGCCAGGTACGTACTCGTGTTTCTCTTACCTTTTACGATACTTTTATGCGATATATGATGCGTATGGCTCTTTATTTTCCATAGTATGATTGACAGAAGTTTTAAATTGGCCCGTTATTTTGTAAACACTAATTTCAAAGCAAGATATAGAACCATAGGGGTTCGCAGCACCAAAAGAGCACCACCTAGCCGGGAAGTCTATGACTTAAGCATAGGCGGCCTAGCTAGGGTGTTTCACATACTCGCTCGGGACCTTTAGAAATGGATTAAGGACATGAAAACCTCACCCAAAGGGCTTCATTCGAATCCCCCACAGTCATTCACTTGAATGAATTGCAGAGTTCTTGAGGCAATCAAATGTTGTATTCGAATGCTACTCGCATTCGATTGAATTTCGAATTGCATTAGAATGAACTACGACCTGAAGCTGTTTTAAACGCTTCTCTTTTCTTCATCTCTCACTCTCACCCTTTTCCTCTCCTCCCAATCGAAACCCTAGCAGAGCTCGAAACAATTTTCCCTTCTTCCCACTACAATTCCTCGAAATTTCACACTTTCCCCCTTGTGCCCTAGCTCTTCCCTTTCCTTATTCCTCCCCATTCTCCTCAAATTCCTCTTCCCCTTAGCTCCCTGCCCAAGTTCCCCTTCTCTTCTTTCTCCAAAATCTAAAACCACAGCTCCCACCACCATGAGCCAACATTCCGGCTGTCCTTCGAGGTCCAAGAACCCTCAACCTCCTCCTCCACATGACATCCCCCATTGGTTCTCCACTGACGTACAATGGCAGAACTTTGAAGCCAACTTAAAGGAGCGGGTGGTCATGGAACCTAAGATCCTTGACCGGGCCACTCTGGAGGAGGCGTCGGAGGACATTCTGACCTTCCTCGACTTGGCCGATCTCCTAGGGTTTCTGAGTTTCAACCACCCCGTGTATCCACACCTAGTCCGCGTAGTTTATAGCAATATGCGGATCGTAGACGACGTGCTCACGTCGAAAGTATGCGGCGTTCCAATAGAGCTATCCCTGGAGTAATTCGGTACCGTTCTGGAGCTTCCGGCTAGGGAGAACAATCTTGCCTCGGGCCTATCGGAGTGGGCTTTTAACTCGGTCAGCATCCTGTTCGGAGAGGACATGGCGTTAAGCTTCATCGATCATTCGGGCCTGAAGAGTGCCAAGAATAGGCCTCAAGTAAGTGGCTTACCAGTGGAGTAGAGGATTTATCACTACCTCCTCACTCACACTCTCGTTCCGCGGAATGGGAATCACGCGGTGATGACCCGGGACGACTGCTTGGTGATGTGGGCTGTAACATCCCGCATTTTTCCTCCTTGGTAAAAAGTTCGTAAAAATAAATAAAGCAATGTATAAATGAATTTAGAAAGAAGAAAAACATTACAAGTGTATCCCTTAGTGAGAATTTCCCCAAACAACTGTTCATAGAGCCCTTTGTAGGAGTTGGCCTGTCGAGGTCAGTAGAAATTATTCTGTTGGGAATTTCCAAATTCTGCTGATACTCAAATGATTCCTCTCGACCTCTAGAGATGGATGAAAAACCTAAAGTGTCGGTAAAACGGAAATTGGTTCAGTTTCGGACGATTCCGCAAACACTAGAACAGTCCCGTTCAGCCCCGTTTAGCCAGTAGAACTGAGCAGAGAGCCCTGAGTCTCTGGAAACCCAACCGATACCAGGAAAAAGTGTTAGACACCTTAGAATAGTCCCACGACCCTATTGGGAAAGTCGGGAAGTGACGAAACCGCGAGCGGAACAGCGGTCTACGGTCACCGAGGCTCAATGACATGTAAAAGGTATCTGTGAAAAATAATCCTCTGGATAAAAATTCACAAATGCCTTAAACCAATAATATTCCCATGTAGGGGGAAAATAGAGGATCGCGACGGTACAAGCGGAATATTTTTCGGACGACCGTGCGCGACGCACAGCACTGCGAGCGATAAAACACGAGCGAAACGGGACCGGGAGGCGGTCAAAGATGGCAACCAGCACGTGGGAGATCTGATTCCAATGGAAAATAATATAAAATTCAATTACTATTCATTGATTTGACCCCTTAATTATCTTTTGAATTAATTAATTATAAAAGAAATTTAAAAGGGCAAAATTGTAATTATGCTTAGGGACAAAAATGTAATTTTTAGGGGCAGAAATTTGGCTATAAATAGCCCTTCATTTTCAGAAATTTGAAGAGAGAAATTCTCTTTGGAGCTATCCGAAACTCTGCCCGTGTGCGCCGCGGTTACCCTGTAGAAACTCTGCCGGACGCTTGGACCGTGCTCAAGGCTTGGAGGACTGTTCTCCCCCATCCCTCCCCTCACCGAAACAGCCTTCAAGAAGTGGGTAACTATGGCTACTCACTTCCTTGGTGGTTGTGTTTGATTATGTGTATGTGTATGCTTCTATGTTTATGTATGCTAGAACACATGCTAGGTTAGGGAGATGATTCTGAAGGGTCCTGTGACCTGGATTAGATAGGTTTTGATAATTGGAATATGTGTGAAAACCCCAAGGAGTAACCATGAGCAAAGGGGAAGAGAAAGGAGAGAAAATAAAGCATTCGGTTTTCAGTTTCACCCAGTGACCGCTGAGCGGCCCTTGGTACCGCTGAGCGGCGTGCAATATCGCTGAGCGGTCTGAAGTTCACTACTGAGCGCTCTGGCTCAAACCGCTGAGCGGCCCTAGGGTACCGCTGAGCGGTCTGAGACCTGAAATTGTTATGGAAGCTGTCTTGAGGCACATAATCCAACAAGTGATGATTTATATGATATGTATGACTGAAGTACATGAGCTATGTGACATAATAGGTAGGATTTCATGCATTATGTAGCATGCCATGCATCATGTTAAGGTACATTCAGAGGACTAGAAGTTAATCAGGTAATGAGTAAAGATTGTAATTGAAATGAACAATAGGGAATAAGTCATGTCATGATATGTGCAAAGATGAACATTGAACGCTAAAGAAAAAGGATGTAGTTATATTGGTAGGAATGTCCAAGCAGAGTAAAGTAAACAATAATAAGAACAGATTAACAAGTAAAGAAGAACAGAACAGACAGTCAGACATTAGTCCGCTTCCGGTCTTGCTGTGAGGGCAGACCCTTCGCCACCTGGTGAGCGGGTGGAGTCATGTTGTCTCGAGGAACAGGCAGAAAAGGTTAGGTCGTACACTACCAGGGGACGAGTCCCAAGGTGTATGAGGAGGTGTGGATAAGTCTGCTTCCGGTGACGCTGTCAGGGCGGCCCCTCGCCACCCAGAGATCGGGTAGAGTTATGTTGCCTCGAGAAACAGACAGAAAAGGTTAAGTCGTACACTACCAGGGGACGAGTCCCAAGGTGTACGAGGAGGTGTGGACCAGCAGTTAAAGCAAGAGAAAAGTAAAGTAAGAGAAAGTTAAAGCAAGATTAACATGATGTCCTATATGCATAAGAAAAGATAAGAAAGAAGAACGCTAACCCGGGTGAGCCGGTATGCGTAAGATCAATAAAGAAGAGCGCTAACCCGGGTGAGCCGGTATGCGTAAGATAAACAAAGACAGACGCTAACCCGGGTGAGCCGGTATGCAAAAAAGAAAGACGAAAGTAAAAGAAAAAGGAAAGTAAAGAAAGTAAAGTATAAAAGAAAGAAAGAAAGAATTATAGTATGTGATGTATGCTTGAATGTATATATGTATGTATGTAAGGTATGTGAAAAGGTATGTATGACAGTATGAATAAGTAAGAAGCTAAGTAAATAAGTAAAGAGATAAGTAAATATGAAGAGGATAATTAGATATGAGGTAAGTACCGTCAAGAGAACGCTCGAGACGGCTATGTAAGTAAGCGAAGGAAAGTAACAAGCACGATAACTTAGTAAGCAAGAGTAGTTCCCCTATCACCTAGTAACGTAGATAAAGTTGTTCAGGACCTTAGGCCAGATAATAATCAGTAGGGATATTAGTATGCATGTTCACTTAGAAACACCTGAACGACCTGGAGTATAATTAAATGAAACCTGAGAGCGCAGAGCTACAGTTTTCCACTGAGAACCTACCGTTCTCACCCCCACTGCCTTGTGACTCCAGGATAGCATGACGTGTACGCCAGGACGGAGCCGGTATCGGAAGACAAGCAGAGTTGTGGACGCCAGAGCCAGCAGGAGCCAAGATTTTGTTAGGGCCAACTGAACAGTGTTACAGTTGACCATTGTATTTGGATGACATGTGTAACATCCCAGTTTTCCCTTAGCAAATATTCCACATAATAAATTCGGTTGCGAACTCTTTTAGAGGTTGGAAGCGTAAATTACAGGTGTCCGTCAAGCACCGAGACGCCTGTTGTAACATCCCGATTTTTCTTAGAGAAATAATTGTACACATAAATTCCAAATTAATTTCTAATCATGATTAGCGAATTAAGATGGGAAATTATTAGGTAGAATATCCTTAGGAAATAAAACGTGTCGCTGTAGGAAGTTCGGCAGACAGCCGAATAGCCGCGGTTCGCCGATGAAATTTTCTAACGCGTAAGAGGTGTCCGTGAAAATAATCTCCCGGAGAAAAATTCACAAACACCTTTAAATATTAATACCCTTAGGTAGGGGGAATTAGAGGGTCGCGACGGTATAAACGGAATATTTTTCGGATGACCGTGCGCGACTCACCGACACTGCGAGCGATAAAACACGAGCGAACCGGAACCGAAAAAAAATAAAATCTCAGCAGCTAAGAAGAGGGCTGCACGGTTTTGAAGGAGAATTTTTGACCAAAAACATAATTCCCCAAAATGTGCTTCCAAATTCCCATCACCATACTTTTCTTACTTACTTCACCAAATCACATCACTACCCATACCCATGACCATACCTCCTACTATTCATCACATTTTATTTATTCTAAAAATCAACTAATTTCCCTCACAAACAGTCCTCCAAAAACCGAACCCCTCCCCCCAAAATCTCAAGAAAAACTTCATCTTCTACAATCCTCCATAACCACATCTCAAGCCAAGCTCCAAGAACACCACTTTGTCTCCAAGAAAGCAAGCATTCTTTCCATCCTTTTTCACCCCCCAAGAACCGAAACCACACCCCCAAAGTCTCCTCATCCTAGTTCTCATTTTCTTACATTCACAACCAAGAGGAACAACATCATCATCCTCTTCATTGTGCAAGGTTCTCATTTTGGAGGAAGGTGACATAAAGCTTTGGGAACATCAAGGCTTGTGGAACTTCACTCCCAACTCCCTTCACCAACCCTCTTGAGAGGTGGGTAACTAGCTAAAACCATCCCTTGATGGTTCTATGCCTCTTGCATGCTTAAGTGATTTATGAGTAAATGCCCATAACATGTGTTTTATGCCTAAAAATTAATTTTCTTGTGTTATTAATGATTTGATTAAAAATGAATGTGATTTTGAATGGTTGAAATAGGTGGGAAAAAGGTAGAATGTATGATGTGGGTAACTATGCATAAATCACCCCCTTGGTGATCTAAATATGTGTATGTGTGAATATGTGATAAAATGTGTATGTATGTGATATATGTTGAGATAATGTATGAGGTGGGTAAAAATGTGCCATTTTGTGATTTGAGGATGATAATATGTGATTTATAAATGCTGGAGTATGTGGAAAAATGTTTTTAGTGTTGTACATGGAAGAGTTTTGAGGAAAGGTGACATAGAGCAAAAATGGGGTTTTTGGCATAAAGGGCAAAATTGTCATTTCTGTAATTTCAGGTATTTAGACTAAAAATCTGGGTTTCTTTTTATGAAAAATGGGTTCAGATATATCAAAAACCTTGGGGTCAAGACTTGAGTCCATTGGAGTGTGGTTAACTAAAATTTTGAAGGAAATCGGTTTTATGGGTAAAAGTAGCATTTTGATCATAAAAGGGCAAAACGGGAATTTCACATCTTGGGACTGAAAAATTGGGTTTGTTTTCAGAAAATATGGGTTTATAACTATCAAAAACCTTAAGGGCGAGTCTTGAGTCCATCGGGTTTTTGAGAACAAAAATTCTAAAGAAAACAAGGCTTTACGGGGGCGAAATGGTAATTTTTGGAAAAAGGGTAGAATTGTAATTTTGTGGTGCTGAGTGATAGGTGTACTTTGTACCCTATTTTATTATTCTATAATTGAACATTGTATATTAAAAATGTGTCATTTTAATGCTTAATTAATATGTTTTGCACATTATCCTCTTTTGTGAGAAATTGAGAAAAATGCAATTTTAAGTATTATTTTATCTTAGAATTTAATGTGTAGATTTCTTTTGTTCTTTTTTAGTTTTCTATTTTTATTGCAAAAAATAAATTGTCAAGAGGATCATTGAGGATTTGAAGGAAATTTGATAAGATATAAATTTCAAAGAAGAGATTTGAAGAGAAGATTGAGACCAATAAATTCAAGATTAAATTCAAATTCAAAAAGATTTGGTCAAAGATTTGCTGAGGATTTTTAACGCTGACTTTGCCAACGATTTTGCGCCAGGATGGAGATTGAATCTCGATTTGACCTCAACTACAAAGTTGTAGATCTATCTCTTAGCTTTAATGAGAGATTTGAATCACCTCAATCCGATATCTGTAGCCGATGTTATCGCGATTTTACTGACTGCTGTGCTGAAAGTGCGGGATTTACTCCTAGTTTTAGCCAATCCTCTACAAATAGACATCCTCTCTCAACAACTTGATACTCAGCCTCCACT
>QANU01086173.1:5673-26287 GCA_003254905.1 Nissolia schottii | reverse complement strand
TTTTTTTTTTTTTTTGGTTCTTTTTTTTTTAATTCTTTTTTGGATGCACTCTGCAATTGAGTTTGATTTGATTTTCTATTTATGGGTTCCTCAGTGTGCAGGCAATAGAAGGACTGCTATGAGCAAGACCAGAACTGTCAAGGGTGTTGGCTGGGATGTTTCTGCTATTGGAAATGGTTAGTATTTTCGTTTTTGAGATACTGAGATGATAATTGAAACTACTCAAGAATTGAAAGAGCTTCAATTCTCTCACTTGACCATCCATTTAAGGTTTAGCAGCCAAGATTATCTCATCTCATAAGAATAACTCTCATCTCATAAGAATTGAGGAGTCCCCATAGTAACTTGGGTCCTACTTGAGCTGAGGCTTCTTATTCTGTTATTCATCTGTGTTTTGTTTCCTTGCCTAGCTAGCTGCTGAAGTGTTTAGTGGAATAGGTGGTGTATTCTAATCACTTTTTAATTTTATTTTTCTGTCTCAGCCATTTGGGGTGGTGCCAAATTGTCTGATGTTCTTGAACTTGTTGGAATACCAAAGTTAACAAGTATTACTCAATTTGGTGGAAAACATGTCGAGTTTGTTAGTGTTGATAAGTGTAAGGTAATCACTATGGCTTGTGTGTTTAATTCGCGGATCTTTGATTCTTTCTGGTTTTTAATTGCACTCACAGAAGGTATTCTGTTGATTCCTTTGAATCTTGAAAAACTGTAGGAGGAGAAAGGAGGCCCTTACAAGGCATCAATTCCACTCAGTCAGGCCACAAATCCTGATGCAGATGTTCTACTTGCATATGAAATGAATGGAGAAGTACGTGAATTTGACCTTTGTAGTTTCCTATCTTCTTGCAGCACTAAACTTTAAGATTCTTCTATCTTGGTTTTCGTTACTTTCTAAACGAAATCAATAATGAAAAATAAACTGCCACACTGATACTTTTTCATATTTTCACGACAAGCTGCATATACATTATCTAATTTAGCAAAAATATGTAAAATGAATACAATGTATGTTATTGCAAGGGTGGTGAGTACCTTTTTTCTTTCCTGGTCATTGTAAGTTTAGACTTTATAAACATTTTCACTTTTGTTGGAACCTAATAATTCATAGTGTGTCCTCAGTCCTCATACATGATTCACCTACAAAATGATTAATCAGCAAATTTGTTCACAAAGCTGTTTTTTTATTTTAAAAAAAAAATAGATGAAGATAAAATATTATTGTAAGAACTGGTATCAATTAAAATTGGTTGTTGAAATTGCTGGTTTTTTATTGATAATGGCAAAAATTCCAATGGGGAATTTCTGTACAGAATTGAAATAATAATGGCCTAGGGCCGGAAATTGCAAGAACAGAAAATAAGAAATAATCCTGGGAAATAAAGATCCCTTGGTCCTCTTAGTCCATCCAAAATTTTGAATGCCTATTCCCTTCCCCTAAAGATCTCACTTATACTAACTTGTGAGAGAAAATCATGGGTTGGTTATTATTCTCTCCTAATAATCCTCCTCTCCTATTTATTCTCAACTAACTTATTCTCTCAAGCACAACTAATTTATTATCTCCTAATTTATCTAACAATTCAGATTCTAATCAGATTAAATTACTCTCTAGCCTACTCTTCCTCCTTCTGGAATAATGAAGTGGAAAAGGAATTATTTTCTTTCCTTTCTCGGTAGCTACTACTTCGGTTCCTTGGTCTGGAACAATACCCTCCCCTTCAAGAGTCACCTTGTCCTCAGGGTGAAAGGAGGGAAATGCTGTTTGAATGTCCGCTGCTAATTCCCAGGAATTTACAAAGTCGGGAAGGTTCTTCCAGTTGAGCAGTACTTCCCATTGTCTTGCTCCATTTTTTCGGACTGCCATGACTTGCTGAGGTTCTATCTGAAGTTCATACTCGTCGGTGAGAGCCGTGGGGAGGGGTTGGACCTGACCGGTGGGTGCAACACATTTCTTGAGAAGGGAAACATGGAACTCTGGGTGGATTCGTCCTTCAGGCAGCTTGAGCTTGTAGGCTACTTGGCCAATTTTCTCAAGGACTTGAAATGGACCATAAAACCGTGCACTCAACTTCTGATTCACTCTCTTTGCTAGTGTCTTCATTCGGTATGGTTGTAACTTGAGGTATACTTGGTCGCCAGGTTCAAAGGACACATCTCTTCTGCTCTTGTCGGCATATGTCCGCATTCGATTCTGGGCTCTCTCAAGTTGAAACCTTAATTCGTCCAACATCTGGTTCCGTTCCTCCATTAAGTTCCTGACTTCCTCAACCGCCACTTCTCCTCCTCCTCTTAATAATATTGGGGGTTCTCTCCCATATAAGGCTCTGAAGGGGGTCATCTTAATCGAGCCATGATAATTGGTGTTGTACCAATATTCCGCTCAGTTGAGCCATCGTGGCCATTGTTTGGGTTTAGAACCTGTGAAGCAACGGAGGTAGGTCTCGACACATTTGTTAACGACCTCACTCTGGCCATCCGTTTGGGGATGGTTGGTAGAACTCATTTTGAGAGCGGTTCCTGCTTCCTTAAAAATTTCCGACCAGAAGGAACTCATGAATACTCGGTCTCGATCGGAGACTATGGAACTTGGGAATCCGTGGAGCTTAACTACTTCTTTTACAACAGGTCTGCAACTTCTTTTGCAGAGTACGAGTGGGATAATGGGAAAAAATGGGTGTACTTGGTCATTCTGTCTACTAACACGAAGATGGTGTCCTTTCCTTGAGCCTTGGGTAATCCTCCAATAAAATCCATGGCGATGTCTGACCAAACATTTGTAGGGATGGGGAGGGGCTGCAATAGGCCTGCTGGGCTTAAGGTGGAGTGCTTGTTTGTCTGGAAAAACGTACATTGTTTGACGTAGTCCATGATGGTTCTCTTCATCCCTTCCCAATACACAATGCCGGCTATTCTTTTATATGTCCGAAAGAACCCTGAGTGTCCTCCCAGTTTAGTATCGTGGAATTCTTGGAGTATTTTTGGAATCAATTTCAAGTGCTTTGGGATCGCCAACCGTCCTTGGTGTAACAGCTTGCCATTTTGGAGGGTGTAACCTGCTGGAGCTTCCTTCCCTGCGATTAAATCCTGCATGATGCCCTTGAGTTTCGGATCTTCCTGGACTTCTGCTGCAAGCCCTTCCCACTCCTCTGCTGCAATTACAGACACAACCGCAAGCTGGAATTTCCAGGAGAGGGCGTCGGCCACCTTATTGTCCTTCCCAGCCTTGTATTTGATCTCAAAGTCGAACCCCAACAGCTTAGTCATCCATTTCTGCTGCTCTTCTCCCCCAATTCGCTGATCCATTAGAAAATTCAGACTCTTCTGGTCTATAAATATCGTGAAACGTTGGCCTAGTAGATAATGCCGCCACTTATGAATTGCCAGTACCATGGCCATCAGTTCCCTCTCATATACAGACTTGGACTGAGCTCTTTCAGAAATCTTGACTCATGAACGCTACTGGTCGCCCCTCTTGCAGCAGAACTTCTCCGATGCCCTTGCCAGAAGCATCTGTTTCTATGGCAAAGGGCTTGGAAAAGGATGAAACAGCAAGGACAGGGACGGTTGTCATGGCAGTTTTGAGGGCTTCAAATGCTGCTTGGGCCTCGGTATTCCACTGAAACTGATCCCTCTTCAGGAGTTGTGTGAGGGGCCATGCGATCCTTCCATAGTTCTTCACAAAATGGCGGTAGTAACCTGTTAAGCCCAAAAATCCCCTCAAGGCCTTGAGGTCCTTAGGAATTGGCCAATCTAACATGTCTTGAATCTTCGTAGGGTTTGTGGCTACCCCCTCTTGTGATATGATATGGCCCAAGTATTCTATCTGCCTCTGGGCGAATCTGCACTTCTTTTTGTTGAGGTAAAGTTGATGCTGACGGAGGACCTCAAACACTTCACGTAAATGCTCCCAATGCTGAGTTGGGTCCCCGCTATAAATGAGGATATCATCGAAGAAAACCAGGACGAATTTTCGCAAAAAGGGCCTTAATATTTGATTCATAAGTGCCTGAAAGGTGGAAGGAGCGTTAGTCAAACCAAAAGGCATTACCAAAAATTCGTAGTGGCTCTCATGGGTTCGAAAAGCTGTTTTGTGGATGTCTTCCTCCCGCATCCTTATCTGATGGTAGCCGGATTTGAGATCTAGCTTGCTGAATACTGCTGCATTCCGTACTTCATCTAACAGCTCATCAATCACAGGAATGGGAAATCTGTCCGCTACTGTTTCAGGCTCGGTAGTCCACACAAAATTGCTAGCTCCCATCCTTTTTTTTGACTAAGATCACGGGACTTGCGAAGGGGCTCGTGATCGGCCTAATGATATGTGACTACAGCATTTCGTCAACAATTTTTTCAATTTCAGTCTTCTGGTAATGGGGGTACCTGTACGGCCTGATGTGGGGAATGACAGCTCCTTCCTTGAGGAGGATGGCGTGGTCGTTCAGGCGTGGGGGAGGCAGCCCTCCGGGTGGCTGGAACAGGTCGTGAAATTCCTGGAGGAACTGCTCAGTTTCTGCTGGTAGCTCACCTTCTTCTGCCTCTCCGGTAGCCACGGCCAAAGGGGTGATGACATAGCCCTCCCCTTGTTTCTTAAAGGCATGCAAAGTATTCTTCCACGAGGCCTTGCTGCGGCTTAGGGAAGGGTCCCCTTGCAAAAACTTCCTCTCCCCCCTTGCTCCCAGCTCAACGTTAGCTCCCTGTAATTCCCCACAAACCTCCCCAAACTAGCTAGCCACCCAGGTCCTAGGACTACTTCTGAGCAGCCCAATTTCATGACAAAAAAGTTCTGGAGTAGTTTCACTCCCTGAATATTCAGGGGGACTGCTTCGCATCCTTCTTGTCCTCTTTCTATGGCCCCGTTTCCCACCTTCACCTGAAACTCTTTGACCTTCTGGACGGGGAGTGATAACCTCTTGACCACCTCGGTTGCTAGGAAATTTGTAGAAACCCCGGGGTCAATGAGCACCACCACCGTGTGACCGTGAATCTCCCCTAATAGCTTGAAGGTTTTGTGGGACGTGAGCCCCCAGTAACTATAGGAGGACAATTGCAGCTTTAGGATGATGATTTGGAAATGTTTCATGGTGCACCTGTGGTCGTGGCTCCATTTCTCTCCAGAGCGAAAACAAAGGCCTTTTTGCTGCCGCTCCGCCCACTCTTTGTTGGACAGCCGCCGTGTGTTACTGGTCTTCAGGTTACCTGGGTGTGCCGTGCTCCCCCTTCCACTCGGAGTTGGTCTGTTCCCTGCTGATGATTTTGTGGATTTCTGGCTTGCGTTGTACCCCAATTCCACCCGTCCTCCTCCCCTATTATCAGGGGGTCTGGTGACCCCTGCAGGTTTGGAATAATTTGATCCTGCGGAGGGTCCGCCGCTGGTGCCACTATATCGGAAACTGCTCTCCCATTTTCTGTTACCGGGGTTAACTCCCGATTTTCTCCAAGCTTGGTTCCTCCACTCAATCGCCATGGCCTTGTCCATCAGTGCGGGTAAATTGTTGAATCGTGACACCTCTATTTCCACCTGTATTTCCTTTTTCAATCCGTTGGCAAAGATGCACAACAACGCCTCTGTGCCCAGATTCTTATGAGACTTGGCTGCGGCCTCAAACTCCTCCTTGTACCTCGCTATGCCGTTCACCTGCCTTACCTCCAGAAGTGGGGCCAAGGGGTTAAGAGCGGCTCTGGGCTGGAACCGTTTGAACAAGTCTGCCCTAAACCTTTCCCAGCTTAGCGTTGGTGGGTGTTCCTCCCACCATTCCATCCATGTGAGGGCTTCTCCCTCCAATGCCAAGGTGACTATGTCCATCTTGTCTTGTGGAGCTGCTTGTGTAACCCTAAAATACCTCTCCATTTTGACTAGCCAATCCGAGGCTCCTTCCCCCACGAAAACTGGGACATCCAATTTTCTCGTGGCTTCAAACCGCCTAGGTTCCTGTTCCTCCCTTCCGTTTCTTCTCTCCTCTCCTCCGTCTCCTGAACCTCTGTCATCGTCTCCCTGGGTACTCTCGGGTGGCTGCGGTGGCAGCCTGCCCATAATCTGCTGCAGGAGCATGAGTGTGTTAGCTTGAGACTCCTTCATTTCCTCTATCTGCCTCTCTACTGCCCTCCATCCTAGCCTCCATAACGGCGCGCGTGGAAACCATGCACAGTCTTCCTTGGGATCGGTGCTCTGATACCAGTTGTATCAATTAAAATTGCTTGCTAAAATTGCTGGTGTTTTTATTGATAATGGCAGAAATTTCAATGGGGAATTTTTGTACAAAATTGAAATAATAATGGCCTAGGGCTGGAAATTGCAAGAACAGAAAATAAGAAATAATCCTGGGAAATAAGGATCCCTTGGTCCTCCTAGTCCATCCAAAATTTTGAATGCCTATTCCCTTTCCCTAAAGATCTCACTTATACTAACTTGTGAGAGAAAATCATGGGTTAGGTATTATTCTCTCCTAATAATCCTCCTCTCCTATTTATTCTCAACTAACTTATTCTCTCAATCACAACTAATTTATTATCTCCTAATTTATCTAACAATTCAGATTCTAATCAGATTAAATTACTCTCTAGCCTACTCTTCCTCCTTCTGGAATAGTGAAGTGGAAAAGGAATTATTTTCTTTCCCTTCTCGGTAGCTACTACTTCGGTTCCTTGGTCTGTAACAATTATAAAGAGAAGCGAAGAGAAGGGATCCTCCTAAGCAAAAGAACAAAACAAAACCATGACATAATCATTGAAGATAGCATGATAAATACTTTTTCTCCTTTCTATAATGTAAGCAGTCGTGACATTCAAATTAGCATCCTTAGAAGAACTGATTTTGGGATCAATTATTATACTCCAAATGTTTGTAGGCATTTTTATGTTGGACCAACTTCTTATAAAAGATAAAGACATACATATTTTATAGAAATTTCATCAAGAGAAAGTAGAATGATTCCAGTAAAGGAGGAAAAACAAATCTCATAAACTGATAGCAAGACAAAGGTGATAAAATTATATAAGCTCAAAATAGTGGAAAGCCCTTGAAATATACATCCACATGCATGCCAAGAAGACAACTGCTTTCCATAAGAGGTGAGAATGAAGAAACATCTCTCTGTTTTTTTTTTTTTTTTAATTTATTTTTGAAATAATTAATTTTGGGTATTTCGTCTAATTGAGGTTTCCAAAATTAGCTTGTAGAAACAACCATTCTGCTTGTACTACTACATGGAAGAGCTGGGTCAATGACACAGTTAATGGGGTGTAGTTCTGATAATGACCTTTGCGGGGGAGGCTTTTGCCTTCCCTTGTCATCTTTCCTTGGATTACCCTTTTTGTTTGGGTGGCTACCGCCTTTCCCTGAGTACTTCTGCGGATCTCCCTTCATTGCTTTCATAACCTTCCTCTTGGTATAAGTACTCTTGCGCTCTTTCTAGAATCTCGATAAGGCTCTTTGGGGGCTGCTTGGAGAGGTTCTTGGAGAAAGGGCTTCTACGATGAAGGCTATTTGTCAGTCCCATGAATACAACCTATGGTTGGAGGTTTACAATCTAGGCAAATTCCACATAGAAGCAGTCGAGGTATTCTCACAGTGTTTCTCCTTCTTTCTGTATAACTCCAAGGAGGCTTAGCGTAGTTTTGGGCTTGGTTCTCCTTGTTGTGAAATTCGCCAAGAATTGTGTGGCTAAATCGTAAAGTTACCAACACACTTTGGCGGAAGCCCATTGAACTAACTCAACGCTCCATTCCTTAGTATGACGGGAAACACCTTGCATTGAATAATGTCGAAAGCTCTGTTGAGGATCATTCGGTGCTCAAACGCTTCTTGATGGTGTTGTGGGTTGGTTGTGTCGTCGTACGACTCCATACCCTTGGGTGGTAAAATCGTAGGGTGGTAACACATTCAGGATTTCGGAGAAAGGGTGACTTTCTTTGCCTTTCCCTCATCTCAACGTTGTGGCAACACTCCACATGTCAGCCATCTTGCATCCATGTTAGATCTGTCATAGATTTGTAGGTTAGCTCTTATACACCCCCTCTCTTCCTCCATGTGAAGCATTGGGTTTTTTCTTCCCCAATACGGCTCCTCTTCCCCATGTGCTTACAAATTTGGTGGTAGATGCTCTTCATCAAGATGTCTATTTCTTTCTTTGGCTCGGCAGAAGGCCTCCGCTTGTCGACACTCCGACTCTTGGTGCCACTGTTTAGCGCTTCCTCGGATTTTAGATCACTGTAGTGTCTTTCATCCGCCTGTCTCAACTGCTCCAGTGCTTCCTCCAACTGGCGTATTTTTGTTGCTTGGTCTTGGACAATGGCAAGATCTATCGGAGGTTGTTGTTGGATTTTATGCTCCATCTTGTCCCCTTCCATCATCGGTTCTTACTGGGTGTGTTGCTCTAGTTGATACTCAAGAGAGTTGTGAGTGGGTTGTTGTGTGTCTGGGTTGGTTCCCCTCGATGGTGGGTCTTCGGTGTGATTTGTGGTGTTTGTTGCTCACGGTTGTCTTTTGGTGGCATGGTGTGTATCAGTGGTGTGGGTGTATCACTGCCGTTTGAGGTTGTGGGTTGCCGTAAGACCAACAAATGGTGCCAATTTACCAATCTGGTACTGAGATGTTCTGTGGGCAGTGATATCGGCAAGATCTTCAAAAGTTCGGCGCGGCGGCGTGGATACCTGTACTGACTTCGACGCTCAAGTCAATAAATGTTCAATTAGGGTTGAGGATCTATCAAAAAGTATCTGCCAGCATAACTTGTATCTTGAGCTATGTATATCCTCTTTGGGATGGCTACCCTAATTGGGTAGGAAGCTTCCGTGAATGGGTCCCACTATTTGGGGGCTGAGTTGGCTCTTTTGTGGCGTTAGCCTGATATAAAATCCTTAGACCTTACCGGGTCAACCTACTCAAGTCCTTTAGCAAGCGACCTGTAATGTCCAAATGCAGATCTGTTGGGTCTTCCGTGGAGGCTCATAACATCCTCGTAGTTTCAAAAATCATCAAAATTGTCCCCGAAGTTGCCAAAAACCTATCAAAATTGTCCCTGACCTTAACCTGAGGGACGAACTTGATGAACTTTTGGCAACTTCGGGGACAATTTTGATGGTTTTGAAACATTGGGGACACAATTGATTGATGCTATCAACTACTGAGACCTATTTGATGTTTTATTCTTAATAATACAGTAGTACATGACCTAATTATTTTCATAAGTAGGTATTAGTAATTCATAGCAATCAAATATTAAACTATTCAGAATATTACTGAGAGCTTCCTTTCTTTCTTTTCCTCATTTTTCACCTGTACCCTAGAATTTCAACAGTTAAAATAAAGAAGCTGATCAGTCCAATAGTGTACCCAAACTTGCAAACAAGAATGATAGGTACCCAAACCTCTGGAGAGCCCATCCCCAAAAGCTAGCTATTAGGGAGGGAGAGCCAAGAGCTTAAATACCCCATCAAGCAGCCCATACTACCCGATGTGGGACTTTGCCCATACAAAGTCCCTATCAAAGAACCATGTTCCTGGCTCAAAGTAAGGATAGGAGAAAAGGAAGGATATGCCAGAGAGATGAACATCTAGGGACAGACATGAGTAGTATTAATTGCAGTTTTTTCATCCATTCCAACCATAAATGTTTCTGTCCTTTGTAAAACAACTGTCCATTATACTTCAGTTGTGAATTTACAGTTCGCAGTTTTTGTTTTTTCTTTTTTGTTTTCTTCATTCGCCGATATATTACTATGATGTCATAGTAGTCTGTTGTAACCAGGTCAGTTTAACATGTCCTTGCCTTCCTTTAGACTCTTAACAGGGATCATGGGTATCCATTACGTGTGGTTGTACCTGGTGTCATTGGAGCTCGGTCTGTTAAATGGCTGGAAGCTATCAATATCATCGAAGAAGAATGCCAGGTCTGATATATGTAGTCATGTAGAATAACTATAAATACCAAAAACTTATTTCCAGAATGTCCTAGAAGTTCACATTTCATGTTTCAGGGTTTCTTCATGCAAAAGGACTACAAAATGTTTCCACCATCGGTGAATTGGGATAATATTAATTGGTCAACCAGGAGACCACAAATGGATTTCCCCGTTCAGGTATTCCAATTATTGTACTCTTCCGGCCATACCTAACTTCATTTTGAGTGAAGAGAAGTCAATTAATTGTTTTTTCCAGAGCTAGTTATGTTCATCTAATGTAAATTATTACAAACTGAATAAATTCAGGCCCTAATCTAGGACATTCAACAAATTTATGCATTTTTCAAGTAACCTTTTGTAACTAATACTCATTTCTTCATTTTGTCAGTGTGCTATATGTTCTCTAGAAGATGTGAGCAAAATAAAGCCTGGGAAGGTTAGTTTATATGATTGTCTATATGGGCTATTCATGCATATGTGTGCACATGATTGGTGAATTGCATGGATGGGTTTTTGTTGATTTATTACGAAATGCACAAATATGCTTTTCAAGTGTTAAACGTATCATTTTATATTGCAGCTGGTTTTACATGTACTGATGCTTTCAAATTTGAGAATTGAGATCATTATTTGTTTTGTTCAGAACCTTGGAAGAACCACACCACAAAAGTTAGCTATTAACTATTATAGTTGGAGAGTCCAAGGCCTTATAAAGGCCACACCGGAATCCTGTACTTCCAATGTGGGATGTTAGTCCCATACCTTGCAATCAGATCTTAACGTTCCACCATGCTCCACAGCCCTGGTGCCCATGCAGGCTTGCTGTGGCATAGCCCCTTCTGGTTAAACACTATACTATTGGCGTCACCGGTGGCTCCTTTTGACTAGTTCTGGGCAAACACTATATGTTGGATGGCTCGGATACTACTTAATGAACCTTGGGTCTTGCTATTGTAGTTGGAGAGCATAAGACCTTATAAACTCCAAACCCGAATCCTGTACTTCACTCAAGTCTCATATCTTGCCAATAGGATCCTAACAGTTTTCCTCTAAATAAATTCAAATGATATTTGTAATTTAAGTCTCCTGGAATGAAATGATGTCCTTGCAGAAATTAATTTGCAATCCAAACGTATCCACCCTCACTCCAATTTCGGCATATGTTCTTACCACGTGACACTTTTTCAGTTTCGCTTTTTGTCTCTGTTTTTGTTCAAGTATAGCCATTGATATTTGATTTCTGAATTCCCTTGCCAGATCAGTATAAACATAATGCACCTTTTTTTAACCAAGATGAAGCTCGCCAAGGCTACCTTGCATGTTTGGTCCATTTGTTAATTTAGCTGAAATCCTAATACTTGCATCAATTGTGCAGGTAAAAATTAGTGGGTATGCAGCATCAGGTGGTGGCAGAGGCATTGAGAGAGTTGATGTGTCTGTTGATGGAGGGAAAACTTGGATGGAAGCCTCGAGATTCCAGAAAAGTGGCATCCAATACATAGCAGATCATGCCAACAGTGACAAATGGGCGTGGGTGCTATTTGAGGTCACAGCCGATATTCATCACTGCACTGAGATTATTGCGAAAGCAGTATGTAACATCTCTTCCTCTAATTCTCATGATTCTAGTTTCTTTCCTTGTGAAACCAACTTGATATCCTGTAGAGTAAATGAATTGTGAATAGCATGTAATGGTGCATGTCATCCAAGGATAATATGACAGGATATGGGTCATTCAAAATATGTCATGGTTAAAATTGAACTATTCCGCATGAGCTGCCTCGTGAATTGTAAACAACGTCCTTTCCACTTTTAAAAGATGTGTTGGGCGTTCCACCGGATAGAATGTTCTTGTCCTTTACTGAAAAAGCTATAAGAATCAATTGGCTACCATGACTGGAGTGTCATTCAAATTTGAATAATATTTCAAAAGCTTTGTCATCCCAATGCTCAGTTCATATCACTATTTAAACTGTATAAATGACCATGTTCTAATTCTTTTCTTTCTCATTAGTAAATTTCTTTTTCTATTAAAAGATGACATAGCCTTATAAAATTAAGGCTACATGGCTTAACTTCTTATTGAGGGGGGATAGACATGGGGAAATGCACATTTTGGTTCTTGAAAGTGCAAGTCTGAGTCACTTTAGTTTTTGAAATTCAAAATCTGACTTTTTGATCATTGAAATTCTAAGTTGCAGTTTAAATTAGTCCATCAATTCATTATCATTATTGTATTGTCATATTTTCACTTTTTTTTCGCATTAAATGAGAATGTGATAACAATAAAGACTGTGACAACACTAAAAGTTAAAAATATGGTTGTAGTGGCACTTGAAGCTACAAATCCTGCTCCGGTGACCTCATTTGCAATTTTAAGTGCAACTATAGCTAATTTGTAGTCTCAATTGTTACTGTTTCTTTTAATGTGATAAATCAACTAAAATGTGACAATACAATAATAATAATGAACCAAAGGACTAATTTGATCACTTACAATTTTAAGGATTAAAAAGTCAAAAATTAAATTTCAAGAATCAAAGTTACCCGAGTTTACACTTTCAGGGACCAAAATGAGGATTACCGTGATAGACATTTTTATGTTCTCCATTTCCATTCCCTTTTCCGGTGCAATTTACTACATTTTTATTCGTATCAAATATCCAGTCAGTTCCCTTGCATTATTGTTTCAGCAAGATCAATTTCTTGCAACATCTGTTTAATACCGTTGGCTGATTTTGCAGGTAGATTCAGCTGCAAATGTCCAACCTGAAAATGTTGAAGACATTTGGAACTTGAGAGGGATATTGAACACTTCATGGCATCGGGTAAAAGTTCAAGCGGGTCACTCAAACTTGTGAAAGTTTCACGTACTATTTGGCCAAACCTTTTTTGCTTTCCTACCCCTTTCCAACTATAATAATGTTTAATGGTTATTTAAACTTCTTAACAGCGAACTCTGAACAGGCATCGTCATCAACTGTATAAGGATCTTTATCCAAATAAACAATGGGGAGAAGGTTATAACTATATGTATTAAGTAATCACTTGTTTCATAAGGAGTGGGAATGTGTTTCTTCGAGGAACTACTTTTACACACCAAACGCCTAGGAATTTGAGTTTGACTCCATTAAATGTTTTCCTAGGTACTGCCTATGAAGTACAGATGACAAGGACACGGAAGGCGGGGACACTAATTTTAAAAATTTACGGACACGAACACAATAAATAAATAAATATGTATGTATGTGTGTGTGTGTGTAAAATAATAACAATAATATCTTAATATTTTTATGAGAAAAAGACATTTAATCCCTTAAGGTATGGTCAATGGGCAATTCGCGGTGCAAATAAAATCCTTAAACTTTGCTAATAGTACAAATAAAGTCCTTTGAATAACTTTATATCAAATATATCCTTTATTATTTACTATATATGTGTCGTTCATGTTACTCAACTATTGGACCAAAGTAACTTTTTATCCAAACACCTATCATCTTTCCTCTCCTCAGTGACCAAATTACCTCATCCATCATTATCACCATATTTAGCCAATCTATACGTAGCACATCATCTAGAACCATAGCAAAATGATAAAACAAAAGCAGACTAACTATGTTGAAATCCAACTGTAAAGGATGTCTAAAATTAAAATTCATAACCAAGATGAGTGAGGATTTATAGATTCAATGTTTTGCAAGATACACAATAAATAAATAAGTTCAGAAAAGCAAAAGCAAACAGCTTGGCTGCCTCTTCAACTCATCCTTTGTTGTCCATTGCCGTGAGCTGAGTTTGTGATGATCCATAATCTCTAGGCACTAAAAAAAAGTGAAACTCACGTGCTGCAGCGACGCGAAAATAGAGCCTCACATCGGATGCATCAACAATGGGGTCTCCATGCTTCTCTTATATATAGAAACTTTTTTACTAATTTACTTAAGAATTTAAAAGGTTCCACTTTTGCGAGACCTTTTGCTCTAATTCTTTTCTTTTCTCCCTCTCATTTTTTGTTCGTGGGAAAGCAGTGCCTCCACGTAAGGTGGCAGAAGCTCTTAACGTTAGTGCTCCTTAGTGGTTAGCCATTTTCAAGTAAGTGACTTTCTTCATGGTCTATTTTCAGACCATGTAACTATTTTAGAATTATTTATTTTAAGAAACTATTTGTTTTATGCATGTTTTATGAAATCCTAAGAGGCGGAACTTATTTTATTATTTATGAAATTAGTTATGCATTTTAAGAATTTTCTTATTCATGAAAATAATGATTTATTTGGAAAACTTCTTTATTTATTAAAATAGATATTTATGAAACTATTTTTTAGAAAGTCATGAAACTATTTTAGAACTACATGAGACCATGTGTTTTATTGCATTAAGCATGACATGTTGCATGTGAATGAATATTGATGATTAAGGTCATGTTATGTTATCAGTTATAAGTTAAAATATCACGTTATCATGTTCATGCCATTTCATGTTATGAATTGAGTCAGCGACAACCTACGTTGACCTTGATAGACCTTGCACGATCGTGATGTAGAATAGGATTCATGTAGAACTAGGGCAAGACCGTAAAGCCTGAACATGACAGTCCGTGATGCTCGGTGTCATGTATCATGTATCATGTCATATTGATTAGGATAAGACTGTAAAGCCCAAACATTTCAGGAACAACTAAACCGTAATGCTTAGAGTGTCTATCTAGAGAACTCCTAACTGGATTATGTTTTCAAATGCTTTTACGTATTATATTATTATTATTATTATTATTATTATATAATTTTTTTCATGATTGATATTATATTATGTATTGCATTTGCATGTCATGGTTACAAACTGTCCCATGTCGATGTGGGATTTATCATTCAGTAAGCGATAATTCACTTCTCATCAACCTTTTTCAGATAACGTTGACGAAGACACGCCGCTCGTTTAGTATATCTCAGTAGATTGGACTCTTGGTGAGCTTCACATTGCCGTTGAGTATTTTCTTCAGTTTATTTCAGTTATTAGGATATTTTATGTTATATCAGTCTATAGAGTGTTCTAATCGACTACAAGCAGAGTGTCCTGTATTTTAGTTATTTAATGTCGTATTTTATGTGAAGGACTTTATTTTATTTATGATGGTTTAGTTTATTTAAAATATTTTCTCTTTATTTATTTATTTATAAAATCTGAGCTTTTTCATGATTAACACGTTAGGAGGCTTTCGTAAGGGAACTAGTCCCATGCGTGCCAGTGATGATTTCGGGGGTACGTTGGTATCAGAGCCATAGATTTTCTTATGAGTCACTAGAGCAAGTGCCCTTAAGTAAGATCACGAATGTGTAAATGGAATGACCACTAGTTGCGCAAAACATAATGTTACTCGAGGCCTTTAGGAAGTTAGTCATGTCTAGGATTAGTCAGTCGAGTTTAAGATCAGATAGCCATGCCAGTGTCTTGTTTCATGTTCTCAAATGATTTTCTTATTCCTTCCTTAGGAGAATCATGGTTGTCCCATATCCGTGCCGCATCCCCCATAACCACAACACCAGTACGTCAAATACCTACAGTCATTTAGCAGCCATGGAGCGAGCCATGACCATGTTGGTAGAGATGCTCGCCACCCAGCTTCAGATGGGAATTCAGTTGAACAATTAGGAAGTAGCCATTATTGAATGATTTAGGAACTTGGGACCTGCAAAGTTCACAAGGAGGCTTACGGAGGAGGGTCCTTTGGAGTTCCTCGGCTAGATGGAGAAGGTAGTGGAGTTGGCAGGCTTCAAACTAGGAGGTCAAGCCAACTTATGGTTTAGAGAGTCCAAGGATGACAAGGAGAATGGAAACCTCCTATGTAGGAAGAGTTATCCGCAGCTTTTCCATATCGTTTCCTTCCTCCAAGTAAGATTGACAAGATGGTTGACGAGTTTCTCAGTTGAAGATGACGTCGAGAATGACAATCACTCACTATGATGAGCAGTTCACCCATTCTTCTTAGGAAGCTTCCAGCCTCATCCCCACATAGCCAACAAAGGTCAAACGTTTTGTTAAGGGGTTACCTACATATTATCGTATTGGGTCATTAGACCAAGTGCACACCATGTCATATGCAGAGATTGTGGGCGTTGTGCTTCGTGTTGAGACCAGCTTAACCAAGGGCAATCGAGTTCCCTTGTCTTGGAAGAAGACAAAGGTGCAAAATTCTTTCTCAGGTAGTTTCAAGAGTCAAGAGCAGCACAACAAACATGGTTTGCCATTGGGACGAGCTGCAGAAGAGCCCAATCCCGTCACAATCACAAAATTATTTTGGAGACAACACATAGTTCAGTACACAAGGTTCTAAGCATTTGGGTCATACCAGGCCTTAGTGTTAGACTTGCGGAAGGGCTCATTTACGTGTATGGAAAAAGGAAACGAGGGAGTGTTTCAGCTGAAACACCCTAGCTAACTGCTTATGCTTAAACCGTACGCAAGGCTCACTAGGCTGTTTATCCTTCAAAATACTTACTCGACAAAATATGGACCGATTTTAAACTTTTTCTATTCATAGTTTATTTCATAAGATATGAGGCTGTCGTTGGATAAAACTCTTAATACGAGCGATAGAGCCTTTAGGCTTAACAGTTATCAAGCACACATCGAACAACAGATAGATAAGCAAGCATACGGTCCATCACATATATTTACAAGAATTCACGTATGTATTATGTAACATCCCAGATTTTTTTCCCTTACAGAAATCTCTTTAAATAAATCATTACGGAAACCGGTCAATACGCGAGAATGATTAAACCACATTTAACCTGTAAAACGTCGGCCAAAATTGGGTGTGGTGATCCCGTGAATTTTCCCGAGCCTCTGGACGATTTTCGGGTCCATCGAGAATTCTTACAGATACTGACAGTGCCCATAGAATTCATTGATAAGAAAATAAATTTTCCCTACATAGGCCACCATCACCACCATCATCAAATTCCTAAGTTTCCCTTCTTAGTGAGCAGGGAAGAAAAAGCTTGGGTTTCCGAGCATTTCTCCACCAATATCAAGCCATCCTTGAAGGTGGGGGAAAGCTTGTCCTAAATCACCTTTGGGTGATATATGTGAGTTGTATGCATGTTTAAAGTGATAAATATGGGTTAGTTCAAGGATGAGAAGCAAGAAAAACCATCAGGACCTGTTTTAGGTCAGTGATCATTCGAATGAATCCCCCAGGGTCATTCGAATGAACCACGAATATTTCAAAAAATAAGTGTGAAAAACCACAAGCCATTCAATGATTACCTTAGAGTCATTCGAATGAGTCGTGAGAAGAGGCAATTTTAAAGGCTATAGAGGCAAGTCATTCGAATGCCTTGGCCTTGGACATTCGAATGACAACCTCTCTGAGTGATTTAGAGAGAAAAGGCCAGAATCATTCGAATGACCAGTCATGGGGGATTCAAATGACCATCCTTTTGCACCCTCCCATGAGTCAGAACCCAGTGCCATTTGAATGACCTGAAGAATGTCATTCGAATGACCTAGGTTTCAGACTCCAGCATGAAGTTTTCTTTATATATTTCAATGTGCCATGCATGTTATGTGTAACATCCCGAATCCTCGTGTACGGAAACCCGTCGGCTACGCCGTTGAGCACGGACGGGAGTCGTTAAGAAAACGAGAGTGGGAGAATTTAACCTCCAAAACCCCAGGGATTTAGGGATAAGGGTTAGGTTTCGTTGTCCCATAAATTTTCTGGAGCCATCGGACGAGTTTCGGCTCGAACGGAATTCGTTTAGGATACTGGCAGAAGCTCGTGGAATTTCTTGACTCGGTAACAAATGATATGGCCAATGTTATCACCAAGTTGGAGTCCCAAATTAGAATTGATGAAAATAAAATAAAGAGACAAACACATAACGGAATTTGGGAAATCCTTTGATAGTCTCAATCTTGAATCACTCAAGAACTTAGAGAATCACTCTCTAACTATCAAAATGCTCACAATCTGATTATAATTCAACTTAAATTCAAAAATTAAACAATTTGGCTAGCTATATGTTGCTTTGCCATTTGGTTGTTACAAAAACTTAAGAGACAAAACTAAAAGCAACTAAAAGCCACAAGAAACATAATTGAAAACTAATAATGAGCACCAACTAATGCTACTAATGGTGTCATCTAATGAAAAAAATGAGCTGAATAAAAAGCAACAAAAATCTCGTGGCATAGCCACTTATTTGCACCAACTAATTTAAAAAAAAAAACACTCCAAATAAGTCTCATTCGAGTTGCACCACCTGGTCCACATTTTCCATGATGCAATTAATCATTTTGGATTCACCCTTTTTCTAATTTAAGCTTCACTTTAAAAATTGTTGCCAAAACATTTTGTAAAGCCTCTTTTGCTTTTCAAGCTCTGGCCCTTGTCATTGGCCCTCAAAGTCCTTTAATTGCCTCTTGTTCTTTGCCCTTGATCATGTCCTCATCATTCCCTCCCTCTTGAAGAGGATTTGTCCTCAAAGCAAAGTCCCCTTCATCTAACTTGCCCTACAAAGTCCTCCAAAAGTGACTGACATTCACCCAAAACGTCGTTAAATTTTAGTGCGCGATCAAATAATAATTTATGAGCTAAGAAAACCCCAAAAACGTAGTAAAGATGTTAACCTAGGTCGTCTCTCAAGGAAGCAATTTAGAACCAGTTACAAGTCTAACTAAATCGGGGGATTTGGTTTGAAGAATTTGAAATCAAGAGAAAACAAAACGAGAGTAAGGCAATAATGATAAAAGCAATATCCTGCATACGGCGTTTCTAGATCAAGGATTAATTGTCATTGGTCCCTAATTCATTATTCATTAAAGCGGATGTTGTTTATTGGTTGAAATCTCTAACCAAAATGCAATTCACTTAGAGACTACGATCGTCAGCTCCCTAAGCATTTGTTAATACAGGAATTAAAACTAAGATCTCAACATTAAAAACCCATATTAATTAAGTACCAGTTGCACAACTCGATTAAATCTAATCAATTCCCCAAAAGTTCCTTATCATAGTTTAATAAATCAGATAATCGCCAAGATTCATTAACCTAGAGTTAACCCTAACCAGTAACATGCAATCACTATATCACTAATTAGGGCGGAACATTTCATGAATAATCTTTAAGCACAAAACCTCGAATTAATCTTAATCTAGAGTTACCGCATGCAAGATATTAAGGAACTATTCCTCCATGAGTGGAGGATAAGAACTTATAATAAAGGAAAAGAAAGAGTAAAAGGGCAACGGAGAATTGGATTAATAGAACCTGAATACAATTCGGCAGAGCTTCGCTACAATTCTTGAAAGAAAAAGACTTCTAACAAAGCACTTACTAACATAAACCTAAAATGCACAAAATAAATGGAAAAAGTGTAGGAAATAGAATATGGAGGGAGGAATATGAAGTTCTCTAGGGTTAGAAGAACTTGGATGGGTGGTGGATAGATGATCCTCAAATGAGTGCCTTGGCCCTCTATTTATAGGCCAAAATCCGAGGGCACCGCTCAGCGGTTTAGTACCACTACTGAGTGGTTTGGGGGATTTCGCTGAGCGGCAAGGCGGTGCCGCTGAGCAGCCTAGTCAATTCCGGCGGCTTACGCGGCTTATTAAATGCTCCGATCACCTTTTTCAGGGGCGGCGCCGCAATCCAGGCTGGCGCCAGCTGGCGCAATAAATGCGCCGGCGCAAGTGGCTCCGGGGGCTTTATCGCTGAGCGGCCATGGGTTCACTGCTCAGCAGTGCCTTGTCCTATTCGCGCTGAGCGGTGCTTGTTAACCGCTGAGCAGTCTTGCTTTAATTCGCCATTTTGCTTCTTCTTCTTTTTTTCCTCTTTTGCCCTTGGCCACATCTTCTCTTCATATCTTCAATAATCCTCTTGAACATTCATTTCCTACAATTAAGATAGAAAAACTACAAAAGAAATATACACATTTAAATTCTAACATAAAAACAATGCTTGATGTAACATCCCAGTTTTCCCTTAGCAAAGATTTCGCATAATAAGTTCGGTTGCGAACTGTTTTAGAGGTTGGAAACGTAAATTACAGGTGTCCGTCAAGCACCGGGACACCTGTTGTAACATCCTGATTTTTCTTAGAGAAATAATTGTACACATAAATGCCAAATTAATTTCTAATCATGATTAGAGAATAAAAATGGGAAATTATTATGTAGAATATCCCTAGGAAATAAAACGTGTCGCAGTAGGAAATTCGGCAAACAACTGAACAACCGCTGTTTGCCGATGAAATTTCCCGATGAAACACCCTAGCTAACTTTTTACCCGTACGTAGTAAACAAAACTCACTAGGCTGTTTTCAGCTTTGGTGGGGTTACTTCTAGCCCCTACTTTTAGCTTGGCAAATATTTCTTACTTGAAAATATGGACCATTTTGAAAATCATTCGTGTGCATTATCACTTTATAAAGTAGAAACCGTGCGTGATTAAGATAGCATATAAATATACAAACGATAGAGTCCCAATGGACTTAAGCAATAATTAACTACAGGGTGGCAGTGTTAGAGATCTTACAAGAAAATACATAAACATACAAGTATTCGGTCCATCACATAGTTGCACAGTCAAATAGTAATACATAATTATAAAGTCAAGTATACAAGTCATAATACATTTCCATATGAGCTAAGGGAGCACCTAATCCCTTAAGCTAATCTAAAACATGAAACAGAAGTCTTTGTCCGTCG
>QANU01086132.1:96437-114127 GCA_003254905.1 Nissolia schottii | reverse complement strand
GTATGTAAGTATGTGTATGAAGTAAGTACCGTCAAGAGAACGCTCGAGACGGCTACGTATATACGTGAGAAAAGTTAACAAGCACGAGAACTTAGATAAACAAGACTAGTTCCCCAGTCACCTAGTAAAGTAGATAAAGCCGTTCAGGACCTAAGGCCAGATAATAATCAGTAAGATGTAGTATGCATGTTCACTTAGAAACACCTGAGCGGCCGGGTTGATAAGCGAGAAAAAGAGATACCCTGCGCCAAGGTTAACCACTGAGGACAACTGTTCTCACCCCCACTCGCTTATGCTTCCAAGAGAAGGCGAAGAGTATGAGGGCTACGAGGAGCCCTACGAGGAGCCGCACGTGGAGCAGTAGAGGACCGAGGACGAGCCAGTCTAGCTCGGCATCAGATGGACAGTTTGCCATATTTTGATATAATTTGAGATGTATTTTGATGTACTTGGATTATATATGTAAACTATTATGATACTCTGTTGGACGTAATATGTGATGGACCAGATACTTGATATGTAATTATTTATGCTAGTAATGATTATCACTTTNATTTTCTATTTGTTGTGTACTTTTTGTTATCATCAAGATATATAACAACTAGGGAAACCTAGTTCTACAAATATAAGCATAGACAATTAGAGCATATTGTATTTGTCATCATCAAAACATATTGTATTAAACAATTGGAATAACTAGGGAAACCTAGTTCCACAGGGACTATAAGTAATCCCACCAAATGATTAACAACCTAGTGGGCATTGCGTACTACTCGAGGGTATGCAGTTAGCTAGGATGTTACATTCACCAACAGGAGGGAATTGACTTTGGAAAGATATTTAGCCTAGTAGTTAAGCCACCGACTGTGAGACTTGTCCTCTCTCTATCTCACTCTCTCAAGTGGTTGGAAGATTTGGTAGTTTGTCTTTATCAACACGTTTTAATTGGGGACCTTGCAGAAGAAGTTTTTATGGCTCAAACTGAGGGATACCAATCAGCTAACTCTTTTCAATTGTGTATAGAAAGCACTGTATTGACTTAAACAAGCTCCCTGAGCATGGTTTAGTAAATTCAAATCACAATTAATTTTAGTCAGATTAATTGGCTATCAAACTAATCAAAGCGTGTTGTTTAGCCCAATTAATTATGTTAAATATTGTTATTGGGTCTATTGTTGTTGTTGTTGTTGTTGTTGTTATGGACCTTGTGTGTGAACCTTGCTATAATGGTTGGCTTGGTTCATTAATTTACTGACATGTGGAGAGACCTTTCTCTTAGCCTATATATATATATGTTGTTGCCCCATTGAGACGACTTAATTTTTTTGTAGGAGGGCATAGGAGATTTTTTTTCTCTCTTGAGACCTCTTTGGTCTCTAGATAGTGCCTCCAAATTTTCAGTGCAAACACCACTGCAGCTAACTCCAGATCATGTGTTGGATAGTTGATCTCATGGGGTCGCAATTTCCTTGAGGCGTATGCTATCACCTGGCAGTTTTGCACCAGTACGCCTCCTAGCCCCGTGCCAGATGCATCACAATATATCACAAATGGTGCTTGAGCATCTGGTAGCACCAATACTGGAGCAGTGGTTAATTTTTCCTTCAGTTCACAGAAACTATTCTCGCATTCCGGCGACCATTCTATTCTTGCCCTTTTCCTGGTGAGCTTAGTTAAGGGTAACGCAATTTGTGACAATCCCTGGATAAACCTTCGGTAGTAACCAGCCAAACCTAGGAAACTCCGAATCTCAGTAACTGAAGTTGGTCGCTCCCATGCTTTAACTGCTTCGACTTTCGCTGGATCTACCGTCACTCCATGCTTTGTCATTACATGACCAAGAAATTGCACTTTGTTGGTCAAAAACTCACACTTGAAGAGTTTGGCGTACAACTTCTTTTCTCATAAGATCTCTAATATCAATCTTAAGTGCTTGGCGTGCTCCTCTTCATTCTTCGAGTACACCAGTATGTCATCAATGAATACGATGATGCACTCATCCAAGTAGGCACGGAAAATTCTATTTATGTAATCCATGAATATAGCAGGTGCATTTGTCAATCCAAATGACATTACCGTAAACTCGTAGTGACCATAACGAGATCTAAATGCCGTATTGCGGATGTCCTCTTCTCTTACCCGTATTTGATGGTATCATGATCGCAGATCTATCTTGGAGAGCACCTGGGCACCTTCAACTGGTCCAACAAATCATCAATCCTCCGCAGCGGGTATTTATTCTTTATCGTCACCTTGTTCAGCTGCCTGTAGTCAATGCAAATCCTCATGGTGCCATCCTTTTTCTTGACAAACAGCATGGGCGCTCCCCATGGCGATGCGCTTGGTCGAATGAACTTTTTCTCCAATAGCTCCTCCAATTGTTTCTTTAACTCCTGCAGCTCCAACGGGGACATTCTGTATGGTGCAATGGAGATGGGACCTGTTCCTGACACCAGGTAAATCGAGAATTCTACCTCCCGTTTTGGAGGAAACTCCATAATGTCACTAGGAAATATATCCAAATACTCCCTTACTACCGAAATATCTTCGATCGCCAATTTCTTTGGGGTAAACTCTGAGGACGTCAGAAATATATATTCTTGATTTCCCATCAGGAAACAATATAGCATAGAGGGTTCCACTCTAGGAACGGGTACCTTAGCATCATCCCCTGGAAAGATTACCAGTTTCCTGGCACAATCCAAAATCACCCGATTGGCATGTAACCAATTCATCCCTAGGATTATATCTAATCCAACTAGGGGAAGACAAATCAAATCTGCTACAACCCGTCGCTCCTGTACTTGGAGCGAACAATTCAGACATGTGCGACGTGTAACTACAGGTGGCGCAGTAGGTGTAGACACATTCAATGTATAGGGAAGTAATGTGAAGGGCAATTCTAGCTCCTTCGCCCTAGCCTCGGATACAAAGGAGTGAGATGCTCCATAGTCATACAAAACATTCAAAAGCTTTCCCTGAAGTAGACACTTACCCTACAGCAGGCCTTTTTCCTCTTGCACCTCGTCGGCTGCCATAATGAATACCCTGCCCTGACACTGCCCTGAGGGAAGGGTTGGACATTCCCTTGCAAAGTGGCCACTCCTGCCACACTTAAAGCAAACATTCTGTCCCGGCAGACATTCACCTTGATGAGCTTTTCCGCATTTCAGACACGGTGATGTCACATCTTTCCTTGGCTACATCCCTTGCCTGTTTTGGTCCAGGTTTCCGCCTTGTGATTGGGGCCTGACTGCTGGTGGCCCACTTCTTGGGGGGTGCAGGTCTGTACTGAGTCCTCCTTGCTCCCTGCTGCTATTGTTGAGAGTACTGATTCTGGCTCCTACCAACAAAGGGAGTTGGGAATGTAACATCCCGCTCCTTTCTTAGCAGAAATTTCCCCAATTAACTGTTCGTAGTGCACCTGGTAGGCGTTAACTTTCCCCAAAAAACGGAGTTCCGCTCACTTTCGGACGATTCCGCAGACACTAGAACAGTCCTGTTTGGCCCCATTTAGCCAGTAGAACTGAGCAGTAGGCCCCAATATTGGGAAACCATGCCTTATGGGGGGAAGATGATAAAACCCCTGGAGCAACCCCAAACAGCTACTAGGAAGCTTTGGCAATCGTGGAAACGCCAGCGGAACGGTCATGTTTGGACACCAGCGAGAGATAATGGGACAAAGGTATCTGTGAAAAATACTCCTACGGAGAAAAATTCGCAAATGCCTTGAGTGAACATTATTCCTAGGTTAAGGGAAATTAGAGGATCGCGATGGTATAAATGGAATATTTTTCGGACGACCGTGCGCGACGCACTGGGACTGCGAATGACCAAAAACGAGCGAAACGGACCGGGAGGGACCCACACCTACATTGACCACGTCATTGATTCAGATTTCAAGGGAAATATTATAAAATTCAATTACTATTCATTGATTTGACATTTGAATTAATTAATTATTAAAGAAAATAGAAAATGGCATTTTGGTAATTTTGGCAAGGGGTAAAAGGGTAATTTTTGGGGGCAGACTCTTGGCTATGAATAGCCCCTCCCATTCAGATTTTTTTCACAAAAAATTGCAAGGTTGTGGAAACTTTGCCCAAAAATTGTTCGGTTCAGAAACCCTGCTGGAACACTACTGAAACCAGGAGACTGGTTCAGGAGGCTATACACCTAGGGATCCTACATCTCTTCCACCCTCTCCAACCTTCTCTAAAGCTTCTAAGAGGTGGGTAAACTTGGCTTGCTCATGTCCTCGGAGCTTATGTTTGCTTATGTTTGATTCTAAGTGATTATGTGAACTATGGTGGTTTATGTTAGAAGTGTTATGCTAGGATGTAGGAGTGATTCTGAAGGGTCCTGTGACCTGGATTAGGTTGTATTTTGGTTGTTGGAACTTGTGAAGGAACCCAAGGAGTGTCCATAAAAAAAGGAAAGCAATAACACAAAGGGAGTATGCTGTAGTTTCGCCCAGGGCGCTGAGCGGTCTCAAGAGCCACTGAGCGGCCCAAGGCTGAAACATAGCAATAAGGTTGGAAAATGTTTCTGAAGTGTGAAAACCTTTAGGGACTGCTGAGCGGCCGGAAGTCTAATTTGAAAAATGGGTTGAAAAAGAGTTTTGTGACGAGGATAGTTTCAGGGACCGCTGAGCAGACCACAGGGACGCTGAGCGGCCTGACACTTAGTTATTTTTACGAAACCAAGGTTTATGAAAACTGTCTTGGGCACACAGTTCCAACAATTATTAAGCTGACTGATATACATGAAGTATGTTTATGATGATATATGTGGAATATTGCATGAAGTATGTTTATGATGATATATGTGGAATATCGCATGAAGTATGTTTATGATGATGTATGTGGAATATTGCATAAAGTATGTTTATGATGATGTATGTGAAACATTGCATGTAGATGATTTATGATTTGAATGATTATAATGTCATGCATCATGAGGACAGGGTTGTCATTTAAGTGTTAGGACGACCTTAGAGAACTAGAGGTTAATCACCTAATATGTAAAGATTATAATTGAACGCTAGGGAATAAGTATGTAGTTATATGATAGGAATCCTTTCTCTTGGCACGTCTACGGACACGCCCCTCACCAGTCCCAAAAGGGTGGATTGGTTAATGATGCTACCTCACCAGTCCCAAAAGGGTGGATTAGTCAATGAGGTTAATGGCATGATGATGAGATATGATGATGAGATATGAGTCCCTGCTTGGTCACGTCAAAGGGGTACGGACCCCCACCTCCCTACTTGTAAGAAGGGTAGCCCACTTGATAAGTGATGATGGACAGAAGACCCCATCGGTGGATAGCAACCATTCTGGTGTGAGCACAGCCAGGTCGTCATCAAGCTAGGAACAGAAGTGGTTGTAGCTGTAGGCCACAACTACATGAATGCGGGGACGGATGTACCAAGAAGGATGCTAACCCGGGTGAGCCGGTATGCGTAAGAGATCCCCATGTTCCCCAAGCATGAGTATATGATAAGTGAGTTACATGAGTATATGATGAATGAGTATGTGATTCATAAGTGTATGATAATGTATGTAAGTCTATGTAGTCGTTAAGAGAATGCTCGAGACAGCCTATGTATGTGCGCGAAGTAAAGATAATGAGCACGAGAACTTAGCTAAGAAAGATTAGATCCCCCAGTAACATAGTAAAGTAGATAAAGTCGTTCAGGACTTTAGGCCAGATAATAATCAGTAGAGTGTTAGTATGCATGTACACATAGAGATCTCCTGAGCGGCCTGGTTCATAAGTGAGTTAAAAAGATCCCTCGACACCAAGGCACACCACTGAGAACAAACGTTCTCACCCTTACTCGTTTATGCTTCCAGGGGCAGGCGAGAACTANCAAGAGCCACTGAGCGGCCCAGGGCTGAAACTTAGCAATAAGGTTGGAAAATGTTACTGAAGTGTGAAAACCTTCAGGGACTGCTGATCAGCCTGAAGTCTAATTTGAAAAATGGGTTGAAAAAGAGTTTTGTGACGGGGATAGTTTCAGGGACCGCTGAGCAGACCACAGGGGCGCTGAGCGGCCTGAAACTTAGTTATTTTTACGAAACCAAGGTTTATGAAAACTGTCTTGGGCACACAGTTCCAACAATTATTAAGCTGACTGATATACATGAAGTATGTTTATGATGATATATGTGGAATATTGCATGAAGTATGTTTATGATGATGTATGTGGAATATCGCATGAAGTATGTTTATGATGATGTATGTGAAACATTGCATGTAGATGATTTATGATTAGAATGATTATAATGTCATGCATCATGAGGACAGGGTTGTCATTTAAGTGTTAGGACGACCTTAGAGAACTAGAGGTTAATCACCTAATATGTAAAGATTATAATTGAATGCTAGAGAATAAGTATGTAGTTATATGATAGGAATCCTTTCTCTTGGCACGTCTACGGACACGCCCCTCACCAGTCCCAAAAGGGTGGATTAGTCAATGAGGTTAATGGCATGATGATGAGATATGAGTCCCTGCTTGGTCACGTCAAAAGGGTACGGACCCCCACCTCCCTACTTGTAGGAAGGGTAGCCCACTTGATAGGCGATGATGGACACAAGACCCCATCGGTGGATAGCAACCACTCTGGTGTGAACGCAGCCGGGTCGTCATCAAGCTAGGAACAGAAGTGGTTGTAGCTGTAGGCCACAACTACATGAATGCGGGGACGGATGTACCAAGAAGGATGCTAACCCGGGTGAGCCGGTATGCGTAAGAGATCCCCATGTTCCCCAAGCATGAGTATATGATAAGTGAGTTACATGAGTATATGATGAATGAGTATGTGATTCATAAGTGTATGATAATGTATGTAAGTCTATGTAGTCGTTAAGAGAATGCTCGAGACAGCCTATGTATGTGCGCGAAGTAAAGATAATGAGCACGAGAACTTAGCTAAGAAAGATTAGATCCCCCAGTAACATAGTAAAGTAGATAAAGTCGTTCAGGACTTTAGGCCAGATAATAATCAGTAGAGTGTTAGTATGCATGTACACATAGAGATCTCCTGAGCGGCCTGGTTCATAAGTGAGTTAAAAAGATCCCCCGACACCAAGGTACACCACTGAGAACAAACGTTCTCACCCTCACTCGCTTATGCTTCCAGGGGTAGGCGAGAACTATGAGGAGCCGTATGAGGAGCCATACGAGGAGCCACCCATGGAGCAGTAGAGGATTGAGTGCAGACTAGCGGGGGACCAGACCCCGAGGACCAGACGGATTAGTATTTGCTCTACTTAGACATTTTGTATATTTGGATGTATTTGACTTGTATATGTAAATTAGTATTACACTCTCTGGTTGTGTAAATTATTTGTAAAGGACCATGTACTTGATTATGCTTATGTTATAAATGCATATGTTAGTAGGGTTCCAGACTCATAAGCTCAAGCTCTATCGTTTGTATTATATGTCTTGATTCACGCGCGGCTCATATTTTATGAATAAGTAACGAGTAAAGAAATTTTAAAAATGGTCCATATTTTCCTTAATCTTGTATTTTTGAAAGCTAATAAAGGACTATAAGTAATCCCACCAAATGATGAACAACGTAGTGAGCATTGCGTACTACTCGAGGGTATGCAGTTAGCTAAGGTGTTACAGGGAAAGGGCCCCTCTTCCTTGGTTCCCACTGCGAGCTTCCCGAGTCCGCCATCTTTCTGTTATTCTTTACCACCTCCAAACTCTTATTTGCCTCCTCATGCGCCAGACACCGGTCTCAGCCCCTGTACGGATGAACACTTTCAACACCGGTCTCAGCCCCTGTTGATACCTTTTACACTTCTACTGCTCACTTGGACGAAGCTGGTATGTGCTGGAATATCAGCATAGCTGCTCAAACTTGGTTGTGTACTCAGCCACTGTCGTTGTTCCATGCTTCAATTCCAGGAACTCCACCTCCTTATGATCTTGTAGCTCCTGTGGGAAGTATTTCTCCAAAAACATAGTCGTGAGCTGACTCCATGTAACTGGAGCCACCTATTGCTCCAAGGAAAATCTAGTAGCCTCCCACCATTCACCTGTAGCTCCCTCTAGCTGTCTAGCTACAAACTTCACCTTCTGGGCCTCCATACAGGCTATTTCCTCAAAAACTTGTTCCATTTTCCTGATCCAACTATGGACCTCGTTGGGGTCCATTACTCCTTTGAATTTGGGTGGATTCACCCTTGTAAACTGGATGTACCTCTAACCATCCACTTCTTGGGGCGTCTGCGGAGCATTCCTTTATGTTAGCGCAGCTGCTATCTGAGCATTTGTCTGAGCCATTTCCCGAGGGATGTCTGCGAGCTCCACTTGTTCGGGGTTACGTTGTGCAGAGTCCCTACGCGGTGGCATGGCTAACTGTTGTACCTGCACAAATCCCGAGTTGATCAGGCTCAAGAAAGGCGAGTACACCTAGCTTAGCACATACAACTTGGTAGAGTCATACACCGTGGTCATGCTCGAAAGCATAGTGCAGCTCAACCCCAGGCTCTAAAAGAACTAAACTGCTCTGATACCAAATGTAACACCCTAGCTAGCTAGCCTACGCTTAAGTCGCAAACTAGCTGACTAAGTTGTTATCTACTTTGGTGGGGAAAGTACTTAGTCCCATTTATGCAGTAAAATATTGGTACCCAAAGTATGGACCGATTCAAAACTTTATTTGTACGTCACATAGAGTATACTAGGAGCCTTGTCGCATTAGAGCATACATTGCGCGTGGAAACATAGCATGCTTAATTAATAGTAGAGAGATATAATCAACATATGTCAAGATAACAAACAACGGTCCATTATGCATTCATAGGTAGGTACATAAGTAATGTTATAAGTATGATGTACAAATACTACATAGAAGTACATATACACATATACAATCCTCTAACTAACAGCCTAGTCTTCTGTTGTCCTTCCTGGGTATGGCTTCCTTCCTTTTTCCTCGTCAAATCCTGGAGTCATGGATGAGTGGGGTGAGAACATAGCGCTCTTAGTGGGAAACCTTAGGGATTTGGGAACTTCTTATTTTTATTCACGCTCCAGGCTGCTCAGGGATTTCTAGGGACACAGTTATACTATATCCCTACTGTAACACCCTCATCATTCATCATTTCTTTCTTTGCTCTCTTTCTTTTCATTTCTTTCTTTCTTTCTTGTCCTTAACCTCCTTGATCAATCCACCCTTTTGGAACTGGGGAGGTAACTTCCCTTACCAATCCACCATTTTGGGACTGGTGAGGTACATCATTAACCAATCCACCTTTTTGGGACTGGTGAGGGGCGTGTCCGTAGACGTGCCAAGAGAGGGACTTCCTATCATATAGCTACATACTTGTTCCCTAGTGTTCCATTATGATCTTTAAGCACTAAGTGATTAACCTCTAGTTCTCTAGGACTGCCCTAACACTTACATGACAACCCTGTCCTCAAGATGCATGATCTCATAATTTACTACATGCAATGTTCCACATACCTCATACATATCAACATACGTCAGTTAAATCATTGCTTGTTAGACCATGTTCCCTGAGATAGCTTCCATGGGACATGTAAGTCTCGGACCGCTCAGCGTGACTTTGGGTCCGCTCAGCGGTACCTAAGACCATCAACCCACTTTTTCAAAATCTCTTTCCAAAGGGCCCTCAGGCCGCTCAGCGGTTAATTGGACCGCTCAGCGGTCTGATGCCTAGTTCTAGAAACATTTTCCATCCTTATCGCTAAGTTTCAGCCTAGGCCACTCAGTGGTGCATAAGGGCGCTCAGCGGTTCATGAGTCCGCTCAGTGGTTCATGAGGCCGCTCAGCGCTACCTGGGTGAAACTGCATCCTCCTCCTTTGCTTTCTTGCCTTTCTTTCCATCCTTTCCCATGACTACTTCTTGGGGTTCTTTCACATATTCCAACAAGTATATTACCACCTAATCCAGGTCACAAGCCCTTCAGAATCATCCATGTCCTAACCTTGCAATTCTAACATAACCGTTCCGCTTGCATTTCTGCGATCGCCTGTTCTCGCCTATTCTCCCTAATGAGGTGTTGGGGCTAATCTAAGGTATTTGAAAATTTTTCCCAGTACCGGTTGGATTTCCAGAGACTTGGGACTCTCTGCTCAATTCTACAGGCTAAACGGAGTTGTTCTAGTGTCTGCGGAATCGTCCAAAACTAAGCAGAACTCCGTTTAACAGACAGTTTAATTTCATCATCCAATTCTAAGGGTCAGTAAGAATCATTTGAGTGTCATCAGAATTTGTCAAAACCAAACAGAATAATTCCTACAGACTTCCACATATTAACTCATACCAAGGGCTCTACGAACAGTTATTCAAGGAAATTCTTACTAGGAAAGAGTGGGATGTTACATTCCACCCCCTTAGAAAGATTTCATCCTCGAAATTTCGTAGCTGGAAATAGTTCTGGATATGCTGCTTCCATGTCTTCTTCTAACTCCCATGTTTGTTCTTCAACCTTCCCGTTCTCCCAGATAACTCGTACCATTGGGATCTCTTTGTGGCGAGTATTTCGGGTCTTGCGGTCAATGATTCTTTGTGGTGTCAACGGCAAGGCAAGATCTTTTCTCAGTATGATTTTCTCCGGCTCCAACACATGATTAGGAGAAGCATGGTATTTCCTTTGTGGTATTTCCATCACTGCCCACCGTATCTTCCTTGACTTTCACTTCCTCGACGGCCTTAACAAACTTTTGCCAGAGGTCCTCTTGACAATGCTCCTGGGCCTCAGTTATCCTATGCCTGAAAATGCTAGTAATTTGCAGCGAGCCTAGCTTGATGCTGCTATCCTGTACAATAACTCCCAAGTTGAGATCTCGGAACTCTTTTAACAACTTGGACTCCTCTACCATCAGTTGAGCCATGTGTAGTGCTTTTCTACTAAGTGCGTCCACCACTACATTTGCCTTTCCGGGTTGGTAATGCAATTCGGAGTCATAATATTTCAAAAACTCCATCTACCTCTGTTGTCTCATGATTAGCTCCTTTTGATTGAAGAGGTACTTTAGGCTCTTGTGATCTGAGTGTGAAGAAGATTCTTTCTCTGACCATTGATGGCTTGGTTTTGATGAAGACAACTCGCATCAACAAAAAGCAAGAAAAAGGCAAAGACACAACCGATGAATTGCAACGATAAGCCGATCATCATATTGAAGGTTCAAGTGTTTTTACCTTAGAGTTTAATAGTTAGCACTTGTCATTGATATCATGGTTAATGGCTCATAAGGTTTTCATTCTAACAAGTCTAACACTTTTGCTAAAACCCTAAACTCATTTAGCAATACTTTTATAGGGTTTGGAACACTTGGAAATCATTTTTACATGAGTAATCGATTACTCACTTAATGTAATCGATTACCATCATCACAAATTTGAAAATATGTCATTTTCTATGTGTGTAATCGATTACACACTTATGGTAATCGATTACCATCATAAGAAATTCAAAATTATGACATTTTTCATAGGTGTAATCGATTACCCATTTGTGTTAATCGATTACCACCTTATGAACTTTCAAAATTGGTAATTGTTGCATGTGTAATCGATTACACACTTGTGGTAAACGATTACCACCTTTCAAAACTTGAAAATTGGTAACGGTTATGAGTGTAATCGATTGCCAAACTTGGTTAATCGATTACATGCACGAACTGGTATTTTTTTCATGAAACAGTGTGTTGTTTGGCATCTGTAAGCCATGCAATGATTCATGAACAGGCACCTATGCCTATATAAGGATGGAACTCGTGCAGACCACCACAGAACTTGAGAACTCCATTCTTTCATCATCATTTACAAGTTCTGATCAATTTTCAAGTTTATTGTCAATCCAAAAACACAAAAAGCCTTTGAGCCTTAACTGTTATATCACTTGTGCTTTCTATTCAGGAAAACTTCCAACCCTGAATTTAGGATTAGCAAAGCCATTGTATTACTTCTTCAACAATTGTGAATCAATTGTGCCACCGTAGTGTTCGGTGTGGTTTTGTAAACACCGTAGTGTTCGGTGTGGTTTCTGATTATCACCGTAGTGTTCGGTGAGGGCATTGTGTAACCAGGGGAACGGTTGTGTTCTCTTGAAGTTGTCGGTGTAAGTGCCTCGGTTGTGAGGTTGTACACAACACAAGTTTACATAGTGGAAAAATCCCTGAATCAGAACAGGGGACTGGAAGTAGCCTTCGGTGGTTGAAGGTGAACCAGGATAAATCTCTGGTGTGATCTTCCTTATCCCTACACTCTTTACATTCAGCAATTTACAATTTCCGCTGCTTTAACATTGACATCTATTCGGTTTATTGCTGGGTCTTGATCACAATTTGGGAATTAGGGTTTCATACTATTCACCATCCTCGAAGAATAAAAAATTACTCAAAAACAAGAGAAACCTAATTGACCTCCCTCTTAGGTTGCTATCTAGAATTACACTGAGAACACCTCAAATCGAACGCCATAAAGATAGTGCCTCCATATCTTCAATACGAACACCACAGCCGCCAATTCCAAGTCATGGGTTGAATAATTCGCCTCGTTGGGTCACAGCTGTCTGGAGGCGTAAGCCACTACCTGGCGGCTCTACATGAGTACGCATCCTTGTCCCATCCTTGAAGCATCACAGTACACCTCATGAAGTGTGTGAGGGTCCGGCAGAATCAGTACAGGGGCGGTGGTCAACTTCTCCTTGAGCTTGCCGAAGCTCTCCTAGCATTCTAGTGACCACTCAAACTTGACTCTTTTGCGGGTAAGCTTGGTGAGAGGTAGTGCGATCTAAGAAAACCCCTTGATGAACCTTCGATAGTAGCCCGCAAAGCCCAGAAAGCTCTTGATTTCTGTGACGGTGGTAGGTTTCTCCCAGTCCTTTACGGCTGCAACCTTGCCGGATCCACTGAGATTCCTTGTTCCGACACTACGTGCCCCAAGAACTTCACTTCCTTTGTCTAGAACTCGCATTTAGAAAGCTTAGCATACAGCTGCTTTTGAATTACCTGTTAAAAATGCTCCAGGGTGAGTAAATTTCAGTGTCATTCAAATGACTATAGGAGGTCATTCGAATGACCTTGCTATAAACTCATCCGTAGCGCTGTTTCTCGCATATTTCCCCAAGTTCTTTCACTGAAAACATAATTATACTTTCCATAGGTTCCAACAAGTATAGTTATACTTTTCTAACATTAGAACTACTCAAAATCATTTTCACAACTTAATCTCTATATTTTTCACATAACACGGTGGTATGCTCCTATGATTTTTTCGGAGTCTAGCAGCGCTACCGCAGTGTGCACGAACGGAACCGAAATTGGTGGAAATCTTAAGAAATTATGAGCAGAGGGCTCGGTGACCTTGGGGATATTTATATCCCCAGGGTCGGTGCTGTTGTTTCTTTTTCTTTTCTTTTTTATTTTCTTTTTTATTACTATTATATTATTATATTATTATTATTATTATATATAAATATCTTAGTTAAGGATAAGCATCAAGGCTTCCTGACCAATTTCTGAACACATAGTCGTGATTTACTAATTTTCTCGGTCACGCAGGTAGGTCAGGTTGGGGTATTCGTTAACATATCTCCGTAAGAGTATATTTTATGGAAGGGCTTGACAAAATTCCGGTATCGATCAAAAATCGATCTGAGTCCCGCGAAATCTCCGTGAGCTTATGAAACCATCATTTTGTCTGTGATTTTTGAAACATAAACCTTTATCTTTAAATTTTCATTCTAAATAACAATCTCGAGTACACTTTAACTATGCAAAATCGTAAATTACGTGAAATCTTTGTAAGGAAAAAATTGGGATGTTACACGCCAAACTAATCCTCCTAGACATTGAAGAAGAGGAGCTCCGACTGTATGACAAAGATGTGGAAATCGATCCGAACTCGTCGCCACCTCGACCTCGGCAACACTTCTACCGTCGTGGAGCAAGGAAACAAGTCAACCGTTCTTCTGTCGCCAGCTCGCCCCACGCACCCGCGACGCAAAGGCAAGACCATCAACGGCACACCGAGACTGGTCTGTCACCCCAGAAACCTCTCGAGAGGGTGAGTGGGAGAATGATTCCTCTACTCTCGGCTCCCCCGCAGTTGCCGCAGAGGACACAGAGGATGAGGATCTCATGGATACGGACTCGGAGGAAGAGGAGGAAGAAGACCCAGACGAGGACCTGGAGGATGACTCAGAGGAACTGTAACAGGGAACCAGCTGCTTGGACCAGTCTCCCATGACTTTTGTTAGCGTCATGTTTTGTTAGATGTATGTGGTGTCAAATAGTGTATGTACGGAACTTATATGTAGGGTATACATGAACTAGGTATCAATGTAAATGATGGAACAACAAATGTATATACAGTAACCACTATGTATAATATTGTAAGTTAAGTACTGATATGAGCCATGGACCCCTTGTGGTGTATGATCTGTATAACCGCCTGCTGCTATTTTAATTGGACTTAGATGCAATATATGCGTACAGAGAATGCTATATGAATCATCTCACGCACGGCTATTAATTTTAAGATGAGAAAAACTAATTAAGAATATTTCAAACGAGTCCATATTTTGGGTAAAGAACTATTTTTCAACTGTAATAAGGGACTATAAGTATTCCTACCAAGCAGATGACAACCTAGGGAACATGCTCTACGACTTTAAGCGTGGAGCCTGCTAGCTAGGGTGTTACAAGCATGCAAGGGTTATTGAAGGCTATAAATAGGGACGCTCAAAATAGAAAAATGGAGGAATTTTTACTTGGAAGAACTCTCAAAGTCTCATCACGTCTTTGCGACAATGAGCATCGAGAAACTTCGAGTAGATTTCTCATTTCCTTTCCTTTTCCTTTATTTATTGTTCTTGTTTTCTTTTTTTAATTTAGTTTTTTTAGCAATTTAAGCTTACTTTCTTGTATCTTTGTTACAATCTTTGTACCAAACCTCATTTGTCATTTTAGTGAACAATGATTGTTCTTGAATCCGCATATTTGCTAAAAGGGACCAATCTTCACGTTTTTATACATTTATTTGATTTACGTGGCAAACAGTCCACCAAACCAAATTCCACGTAAAACACTTCTAACTAAGTTATTTGTTTCCTTGAGTTGGAGATATGAGTCTGATGAAAGCCAAATAGTACTTTTTCCAATCTTGACACAGCTTCAGTTTGTCACAACTGTGCCAAATTGTAGAAAGTGTAAATGCACTTCTTGTCGTTCAAATTAAATATATACCTTCTTTACGGCTTTCAGATTCACGAGAAATCCAATTGCAGTATAGTCAGGTATAGTCGAATCCACAGAGAGTTGCAAAATACCATTCTTGAGTTTAGTTAATTAAACAATGAAGTGAAGGATTTGATAATTTGATTGATAGATAAATAATCTAAATAAATAAATGACATGAAAATAAAAAGGCAACAAATCAGAGGTAGATCTAGAGCTTGTTGGGAATTGAATCATATCATAGTTTCATGCATCCGTTACTTATTACACAGAACTTATCATTTCATTGATTGCCCGCCACCAGTTCTTAACTTTTCATCACTTTCGCGCATGAAAAGATCACAGGTTTCCTTTGTTAGATTTGTCACTTTCGTACACAAACTTTAACAAAGTACTCCAGAGTTATTCCAGATGTTAAAATGACTAACCTTTATTCCAGTTATGGCAACAAGATTAGATGAAATGATATAGATCCGACTCTAATGATTGCAACTTCCGTTCACAACGTTCAAGTCTAAAATCTATTTAAGCATAGCAATATTGATTTTAACTTGGTTATGACTTAATTAGTATAACTTCTGTTCATACAAATAAGTCCCAAATCAAGAATCAAAACACTAAACTCAAGCTAGCATTAAGCATAAAATCAGTCAAGCAAATCATAAGAAACTGATAAATTCATATGCAATAGTTACATGGATACAATAATACTAGAATAATGACCAAAATCCCAACAACAAGATGATTACAAATCCATCTTACAAGAGAATCTCAGAGGCAAGGTTTGGACGCTTACCATGACACGTTATCACGCTATCATGACAGCGCTTCGCCGAGCATCTTTGATCTCTCGGCTCTTTCACCGGCCTCCTCTTGTTACTAAACTAAACTAAGGTTTGAAGTACAAAAGAAATGTAAAATGAATGGGTTCTTGAAGGGGGAATGGATGATTTTATTGAACGGCTCGACCCTCCTATTTATAGGCAAAGTCTGGGGGTCGTCGCTCAGCGGTTAGAGTACTATCGCTGAGCGATTCTGGCTTTATCGCTGAGCGACTTGTACTTTATCGCTGAGCAGATTATCTCTTCACGCGTCGTAATAAATGCTCCGGTAGCTTTTTCAGGGGCGGCGCCGACGTGTCAGGGCGGCACCGCCATGATAGGCTGGCTCCAGCTGGCGCAATAAATGCGCCGCATGCAAGTGGCTGCCGACGCACTATCGCTCAGCAGCCAAGGTACTACCGCTGAGCGATTAAGCTTCTTATCGTTGAGCGATATCTTGGCCACCGCTGAGCTGTTCTCTCGTCTAATTTCCTCTTTTAAGCTCTTTTTCCTATTTTGCCCTTTTTGCTCCATTCTTTATGGGCTTCTTCTCAATTAATCTGCTTGCATCCATTCTTCAAAATATATTAAAATCCTACAAAGAATGGGGAATTTGGTGAGTTATGCAAATAAGTGCCATTTTGATAGGTCAGAATTGTGTAAATTGGGCACTTATCAGAGTCTCGAGGGCATTATAAACTTAATATTGTTCATGTATGTATTGGTTAAGGTTAAAGTCTCATATTATCTAAGATGAGCTTTTAAGAAGTCTTAATATGTTTCATAGTTAAAAATCTTATATGTTTTTTTTTATGGTTTAAATACATTGATTAAGACAATACCAAGAAAAATTCAAACACTAAATACATTATTATTTGGCCACCAAGACCTAACAACACTCGATAAGTGTAACATCCCGATTTTTCCTTAGAGAAATAATCGTAATCATAAATATTTAATTAATTTTCTAATCATGATTAGGGAATTAAAATGGGAAACTAATAGGTAGAATATCCCTAGGAAATAAGACGTGTCGCGGCACGAAATTCGGCAGACAACCGAACAGTCGTTGTTCGCCAGCAAAATTTTCTGACGCGCAAAAGGTGTCTGTGACAATAATCTCCCGGAGGAAAATTTAAGAACATCTTTAAATATTAATACCCTTAGGTAGGGGAAATTAGAGGATCGCGACGGTACAAACGGAATATTTTTCAGACGACCGTGCGCGACGCACCGACACTGCGAGCGACAAAACACGAGCGAACCGGGACCGGGAGAAAATAAAATTTCAGCAGCTGAAGGTGTGGGCTGCATGGCTGTGAGTGGGATTTTTGACCAAAAATAAATAATTTCCCAAAAATGATGCTTCCAAGTCCCCTCACCTTACTTGCCTTACACACTTCACCAAATCCCATCACATGGCCATACCTTTGCCCATGCTTTCTACTATTCACCACCTTTTTCTAAATCATAAAAATCAATTAATTTCCCTCACCAGCAGCCCCCCAAAACCGAGACCTCTCTTCTAAAACTCCAAGCAAAATATCATTCTCACATTCTCCAAAAACACACCTCCAAACCTTCAAGAGTTCAAGCACATTTCCTTCTCCTTCCACCTTCCACAAAC